>VZTO01003702.1:55618-73972 GCA_013400615.1 Syrrhaptes paradoxus
AAAAAATGACCATTTGTCAGACACAAGAAGTGATTCTAAGGGAAGTTCAAGGGGTCTGCCCATGACCACAAAGGCTGAGCTGCATCTGGACCTGAGTGTGGGTTTAGAGAACAGATCAGTGTCCTGCTTCTGCCATTGATACTCAAAATTAAAATACATCGTAGCTGTGGGTTGTCAAAACAACGGAAAACAAAGTCAGGGCCAGTACCACTTGCTCAGTGGCTGCAGTGGGAACCAACGAGTCTGACTGAGCAAGCAGGTCTTCCTGGCCTTGTGTTTGATAGCTTGTCCACTACTTCCACATAACGTCACTTGGGATTAATCTGGACTTGTAAGGGCCACATTGCTCTGGGCTGGAAGATGGAGATCTGCCTGTGGCTTTGTGGACCTTCTCTGTGGGTCTGGAAGGAGAGCTGATCTCCATCAAACTCTTCACCTGACCTCAGCAGCGCAAGTGACGGGGCAGGATTTCCATACAACCCACCAGGGCTTTGTGTCCCATCCCATTGGGATGGGATTTTGTGGAAGCTGTGGGGAAAAGGAGCTGAGCTGCCTGGGTTCTAGAATAAGAGTGGGGTAGAACTGATGGCAAAGATACATGGATATCTCCAGTCCAACCTACCCCTTGGAGCAGGACAACCCCAACACTCAATCAGGTGGGCTACGGTTTTGCTGAGCCGAACCTTAAAAACTTCCAAGAATGGAGACCTCCTGCCTCTCCCATGACTTGACCCAGGGCTGTACCATACCCCGGGGGATGGAAAATTTTCCTAATGGCCATCCTGGACCTCCCGAGCCTAAATCTGTGGCACCTGCCCCCGTTACTTCGGCTAAAACTATTGAGAAGAGTTTGACTCCAATGCCTTTGTAATTCCATTTCAAGTACAGAATCATGGAATCCCAGGGCCATTTAGATTGGAAAAGACCTTTAAGATTTTCACCTTAATCCAGTCATTGGATTTGGGGTGCTTTTCACTGTGAATAACTAGTATCATCCTCCTATTTTCTCAAGTAAATGTAGGCACTCATTTTACTGCAGTTGTGCACAATCATTTTTCTTTCCCTGAAATCCTATTTTTGGGGGTGAATTTAATATTTGTAGAATGCAGTATTTGTAATTTGACTGAATGAAACTTGTATTTGTGAACCCAGCTTCAGCCATAGTTAAAGGAGATGCACAGCTCGCTTTCTGCTCCCTTACTAAGCCAACAGAGAACACTCAGAAGTTTTTTTTCGCCTTATGTGTTTTCTCATGAAAATACATATTCATAGTAGTTTGATATGAGCTCATGTGGGTAAATACATTTGCATAAATATTCAGATGGGAATATTTGCACGAGTAATTAGGACATGTTTGCTTTTCACAAGCATTTATTTGGAAGGAAGTGTTTTTCTACCAAATATTCATGAATAAAAGAGGTAATGAATGCAAACAAAATGATTCAAGGGGATTATTCTGCAAGAAGATTTCCCTGTGTGTCTGCAGTATTTCCACTCACCTCTGGTTGCTGTGTTGCCAGTCGTCTGCAAAACCTGATGAGCTCTGACAATGCCTTTCCAAGTACGCAGGATCATCTGGAGCGCTGATGGAGGCACTACTACAGGTTCCCTAAAGCACCGAGCTTCAGCCAGTAATTAACAATAATAAGAAATAAGAATATTAATTTTAAGAAAATAATCCTTTCCCAACAAGAGACCATGAGTCTGGGCTGACACCTGTTCTTTATCTTCAAAATACCGTTCCCGGTTACTGCTGCCTGAGCCCATTAAACTGAATCCAAAGGGCAGGGTGCTATTGCGTTTCTTACAAACCAAGGAGTTTATTGCAAAGACACTGCTTAATTCTTCTCTTCCACTTAAGAGCATGCCTTTGGCTCCAGAGCTCCCGCTTCATGTAGAAGCATGGCTCGACCCCCAGGGCGTGGTGCTGTGCTGATGGAGCTGGGTGCTCAGGGTGGTGGGGCTTGTTCCCGGGTGGTCACGGCACTGCACGCTTTAGACTCTCACATTCTCATCCACCCACATGCAGAGTCAGGGTGTCAGCTGAGGTCTGCTGTGCCGATTCCACTCTCTTCCAGATGAAAGAGGTAATTTTCATATGCGTTTTCTTCTTCCTTCAAGGCAATAAAAAGAAGCGTGAAAGGATCTTTGCTCAGGATTTAACATGAGCCTTGGCCATTGCAGGGGTTTGACCCATGGATTTTCAAATCAGATCAAAGAAAGGCTTTGGCCACGTGTCCATGGGAGTTGGTTTCGCAGTCCTCTGCAGTCTTTCAAAAACCCTAAATAAAGCCAAAATTACCAAATATCGGTGCTGTATGTTTGACCCCATAAGGCTGCATGAGACTCAATGACTTCTTCCTGGGCTTCTCCCCAAAAGCCACACTCCACCTCCCACTGTTGCCTGCCAGACTAGCACAGGAGCTGCTGAGCATGCAGAAGGGGAACTGCAGCCTTCAACTGAACCTGCTGAATATTGGCACGACCACAGCAGTCACTGCAACTGTTAGGAAGAGCTCTTAGCGATGACACGAGGACCTTGGGCATGCAAAGGGGATCCAGCATGGGTCCTGCCACTAGAAGATGTGAAGAAGGGACAGGAAGCCTGACCTGAGGAGGAACCGTGGACTGACCTGGTCCGTAGGTATTCCAGCACTGTCCTCCACCAAGCAAACAAGGTGATTGGGATGAGGACAGGGGAAGAGGCTCTTACTTTGGTGGCTGAAGCTTTGATTGGAGCTGGGGTCTGTGAAACTACAATTGCCTGGCAGCAGTGGGAGAAGAGCACAAATGCGAGAGACCATCACAATTTTGGCTTTCCAAGAAGGGGAATATTAGTTATTTTTTTACTCTGATAGTATTAATGGAAGCCTCACCAGGCACTGGATCCAAGTGGAAAGTGTCCAGGTAAGGTTTTCTAAGGGATCCAAGGGCCAGGATAGCTGTCCTACAGTGGTGCTACAACTACAAGAAATGAGAAAGATACAGCTCATAACAAATGTAGGTGGATAAATGGCAAATTGGTTTCCACTGGGTCATTAATCTAGTAGTAAAATACGTAACAGGATCCACTGAATGTGAGCTGCAGCCAGGCAAGTTCAACATGGAAATAATTGTTAAAGCAAGTAAACCTTGGTCAAATTATTGCATCTGAGCTCAGTCTAACAAGGCTTTCAGATTTGTTTTGACGTCTCTTTCCCAAATATCTCATTGAATTCAACAGGAACAGAGGTTTTCCACAGGAACGTCTGTTTGAATTCACTGTTCTTGCTATGCAGGTGCTCAGATGGGCCCAAAAAAGCTTTGCTGGTGCAAGGAAAAGTATGCCCATGGCAACAAAATTTACAGAGTTTAGCCTTTGTAACACAGGGCTATTTCCGAGGAAATAATAAGACACTCTGAGAAAGGCAAGTTAATGCTAACATGAATGTTTCTATGCCTGGGTGCAGAATATTTTGCTGCTGCAGAAATATTCCCAAAGCATCACATCCTTTGTGCACCAGAACAGCTCCCGGGGTGGCTGTGGTCTTGCTGGTTCCTCACAGTCCCTCCTTTCCCTGGCACTGACAGCTCAGTGGGTGCTACAGCCCCCCTCCCGCTGTGCCACCTCCACACGCCGCTGCTCTCCTGAGTCACCTGGAGCACCTCATCGTGGTAGAAATCACAGGAGATTGACTCCAATGGCAACCTCTAATGGAAGCAAACCTCAGCCAGCACGACACGCCTGATGGCCAGGGGACACGGAGGCAGCCCGGCGTGACCTGTGCCTGCTGTCACCCCACTGCCCCTTCCCAAGGAGCTTGGCTGGTTACCAAAGGTCCTCCTAAGAGGCAAAGTCCTCATGCTGTTCCTGCAGCCCAAGGTCATGGATTAATGGGAGTTACTGAAGCTTGCTTGACTTAGTGCCTGTTTCCAACATAAACCTTGTTTGCACAACAGGAAATTGTGGCTTTTGAGCCATTTCTGGTTTTAGGAATTGCCAATATCCTCTGCTGGTGCCATCAGCAGCTCAGAGCTCATCCGAAAGCAGCTCCAGGAGAATGATCTGAGCTCAGGCAGCGTGAACTGGAGATCTGTGCCCTACTTAGCTGGTGTATATATTTGTCAGTAAGTGGGACACTCAATAACCTGAGATCTGACAGCCTTCAGATCCTGTATGGAGAGATGTCAATCATCCTGGCTTACACTAAACACCTTCCCAGGCATCTGGGCCATATTATAATATCCCAGCAGTGCCAAATTGCAAACGTGAACCACACATGCTAATCTCTTGATCCTGTCTTGTTTTCCTTTTGGACAGTCCCCGAGGGAAGGAAAAAAATGTCTTTTGTGAGCATAAGAAAATTATAAGCCATGTGTGGGGGAGGGTGGAGTGAGCAGACATCACCCCGTGTCTCTCCCGAGACAACTATGGATTTCTGACATTGATTCGAGAGATGTTTATGGGCATTTTCACTCTCTGCCTCGGTAATAATCATAATGGAGACATCCAGTAACCAGTAAATGGAATTACGACAGAGGAAATGCTTTGATGTTTTGTGTACTTCTCCGTCTGCACGATGACATGGTCCCTCCTCCCCAGATGAGGTGGGACTGCGCTGGACCTGCTGGCTGAGAGACCAAGGGGCAGTGATTGTAAGATCATCAGCGTGTCCTGCTCTGGGACAGCGTGTGGGAGCTCCTTGGAAGACATGTGAAAACCAGCTCAGAGGTGAATATTCATCTGGTTTGTTTTTCTTCTGAGAGTGAATTTAGTGATGGCAGAGGACATTTTCCTGACAGTGCTGGGGATGGGATTCTTTGCACACAAACCAGATCAGGCACACCCTGCCCCTTTTACCCACGCAGCCCTCCTCCATGGCCAGGAGATCGGATCGATACAGAGGTACAAATGTACCAGGAGGCACCCACAGCTCCAGCTGCTTTCAGACAAGGCACAGCTACTCGAGCAAAGAATACTCTGGAAAGCTTCTTGCACATCTTAAGGACACGGAGATGGAAGAGGTTGGCAGCACTTTCTGAGAGATGCTCAGCACCCCTAGAGGCTCAGGCAAACCCAACTATCTCTTTGGGAAACTTCTCCCTCAAGAAACTACTTCTGTCTCGTGGAGGACTAGGAACTGCACAGTGCAACCCATGGGGATCCAACAGGAGGAGGTGCAAAGGCCCTTCCCAAGCAGAATTTTGGAAAATCAGCATATGTTTGAGCCCTGCTTCTTCTCCCTTGCCACAATGACCTTCAGGTGACCTTGCTTTCCAGTGTGAGCGTAGCAGCAGAAGTGGTTTCAGTCCACTGCAACTGGAATGGACTGGGCGGTTTGCCAAGTGACTATCTGCTGGGTTAATCACTGTGCAAATCTAATCAGGAACTGGAATGTGCCAGGCTCATTACTGAAATTAAATTCACCTCCAATTAAAGAGAGAGCTACCAGCTTCCATCTTGTAGAAGTGCCCCCAGGCTGCCCCTCCCAAAGCCAACATCAAATCCAGTCCTGCTGAACTGCAGGTTTGCTGAACACCGGAGAGATTTCCAGGTGTAAGGAAGTGAATTGCTGCTTGTGCTTTCCCCCGGGGCTGTGTAAGGAGGGTGCTGATGCCTTTAATAAGTCACCTTGTGAGTCAGAAGTGACTGCAATGGGAGGATTTCCAAGGAGAGCTTGTCAGGAGAAATCTGAGGACACAGTGATGGGAACGTCTCCCATGGCAGGATCTTTCCTGGGATCCGTGGGCACCTTTGCAGATTCTCACATTCACACGCTGAATCTCTCCTTGGGACATATGTGCCTTACGTCTACACTTCAGAGTCCAAATTAAAAAAAATGAACTTTGTGATGAGAACAGCAAGGCTGAAAAGTCAAGCAGGTAAAAAATGCAGAGTTGCCGACTTAAACATTGTTCAAGCTTCATTTGCCCCTTCGGCTTTTACGATTAGACTTGAGCAGCCGAATCTCATCTTCACCACTCTCAACTTCATCTCTTTGTCCATTTGTGCTTCACCTGGGCATTACCTGATTTCAAGGAAGAACTTTTAATATTTAAGGTCAAAATACATGTCTGTAACTGAAATCCAGCTCTGGGGACTTGGCAGGACTGCAGATGTAATGCCTGGCCTTCTTCTTCTCCAATATTCAAAGAAACAATCCACAAAGATTTGTGCTTGGCTTTCACCTGGAGATGGCAAACATGAACAGAAACCTTGAACATGTCCTTGTTCGTGTCACAGCTTCCACTCCCTGCTCTAAAATCACAATATTCCAAAAAAAAATATCTAGAGTATGAGCTTCTCCAGCCTCATGGCCAGGGAGCAGCACTAGAGAGGACTGAGAAAGGAGCCGGTGTTGGGACAACTGAGGCCCCAGGTCTGACCTGGGGATTGCGGTAGGATCCCCCGCTGTGTGCACCCAGGTCTGTACTTCGCAGGGTGGTGACACCTCCTCAAGACAAGTGACACTCCTTGCAGTCAGTTCAGTGGCTGTTCAGCAGTCGAGGAGTAAAAGGTCCAAGACAGAGCACTTCCTCCAAATCATACACCAACAGAGGCCTTTCAGAACCCATTTATAAGAAAAGCAAAGGAAAGCTGCACATGAAGACCTGGGCTGAACAGGGCAAGAGGGACATCCCCGTTGCAGCGCAGTGACAGCACAGCTGGGATGTTGGGGATCCACTTGCTCTGTAGTTTCATCCTCCTGCCCCAGTCTCTCAGGTGCATCTCGCATCTCCAGGGCTCTCAGGAAGCTGCTCTGCCCTCCTCCGTCCCATGTTCCTCCCTCTTAAAAAAAAAAAAAAATTAAAATTATTTAGTCTTCTGGTGCCCCCTCTGCTAGGTAAGCATCCAGTGGGAGAGCTGGGGGCACGACCGCCCAGCACACCCTCGCTCTCCTCGGGCACCATGTCCTGCAGAGACAGCTGTCCTAGCTCCAAACCCCTGTTCTAAATCAAGCAGGAAAGATGTTAAAGCTGACATCTCCCACATTTTGACTGAGCTGAGGGATTGAGGAGAGAATCACCTCTCTGTCCATGTTATAAATAGCACTCATAAATTCATCTCTAAAGAGGAAAAAGGTCTTTTAGAAATTACCAAAATTAAACATTTTTATTTTATCTGATTTTTATATGCATTTATGGGACTGTCAGGTCTATCTATAAGAGTTCTGTAGAATTATTTTTTTTTTTTGCTACTAGAGATTGATGAACCACCAAATTGAATGTAGGTGTGCCCCCAGCCTTAGCCTGGCTTAACTAAAGGGGGAGTTTATAGTCCTGCCAAGGTCAGGGTCAGTAAATCAGTTGCTATTCTGTATTCTCATGGAGTTGGGCAAGGAACTGTTTCTTTTTTTTTTTTTGACTGGGACTAGCAAGACATTGAGAAACAATGTTTCATTTGTTTCCAGTATATAGCAAATTAAATATATATATCAAAGCTTTTCACATGTTGTCATTTCAAACTGGAGTATTGAAGCATTTAATCTTAGAAATACTAACAAAAAAATTGTCCATTTTGGGGATATTTGTTAATATAAACAACTCCATGAATTCTACACATTTTCAGAAAGAATGGTTCAGCCTCGAGCACATTTTACTGGTGCCCAAAGCATCGCCTTTTGGGGTATCTGGGTGTTCTGGATCTCTGCAAAACCCCCAGGGGCTGAGCAGAGCTCAGTGCCAGCAGAAGGAGACTCCATCTACAGACAAAACTTATTTCACTCCCTCGCAGGCTCACGAGGCTTGGGTTGGTTGTGTGGCAATGGTCTGACCCGTACTCAGGCGCTGGGTGGGCGTTCAGGTGGCACGTCCTTGCCTTGACGCAGAGGAGCAGGGACACTGGCTGTCAGGTCCTCAGCACGTCCCCTGGGCTCCTTCTGCCTGACCCACTCCCCTACAACCAGGGGTGCTGGAAGCCAGGAGGGTTATGGTGCCATCTTGTTGCAGGCTTTTTTAGACCAATATAATTGTGTTGGCATTGTCATCTCCATCCGATCTGGCACGGAATATTGTGCCAGGCACGCTGGGTCTGATAGACACTGTGCAAGAAAGACAGAAGGTGCTTGTTGCTGGCGGCATTTTGATCAATGAAATCTTTGAGTCAGCCTTGAAACTTGGCTCCTTGAGGAACTGGCTCATGACACTCTTCATTTGCAACCTTAGGTGTAGCCAGAATCTCTGGATTAGCTTCCAGACGGCTGAGGAAATGTATTCGTCCACCCAGAGGGGACAGACAAATGGTGGCAGGTTGGAGCCCAAGTCTATTCCCTTCTGGTGACTTTTTTTGCCTGCAACGTCCTGCACGTTATTTCAAGAGTTAAGGGGAAGAGATGGCAAAAGGCTCCCAGGCAGACACCCAGCTGGGGTCACAGCCACCTCCCTGCCTGCTGCACCTCCCTCCTTCACCTGTGAACAAAACTGATGAGGAATATCCTGGAGGACTTTTTTGGATTGGTACTTACCATGATGGGAGATTGCACTCATGATGGACCACACAGCTCGTGGTTGCTCTCAGCAGCACTTGCCCCTGGTCTGTGCTTTCTTCAGCTTGACCCTTCTCTCAGCCCAGGCCCACGCCTGTGCCCTGACCTCCCAGACACATGGCACAGGGGCTTTATTTTTCCTGCAGAAGGCCCTGCAATGCTAATTTCATGTATGAAGTCTGCAGAAGAAGTTTTCAGGTGACTTGAAAGTTCCTGCAGAATCCCTCTGTCTCTTCTTCACTCCTTGGCAGAGGACACTCCTGGGTGACTCTGGCATATGCCCAAACCTTGGACCAAAATCTCTGAGCTGTGTCCCCACAGGGGCACTGCTGGGAGCCACACCATGCCACCTGCAGCCACCCCTCACTCTCCAGAGGATCATCTCGGAGAGCTGCTGGTTCTGAGGCTGCAGGAGCTCCTGAGATCCACCTGCCACATGAAATAACTTCCCCATCACCTCCAGGGCCTCCTGGTGTGCCTTCTGCCCCAGGTCACTGCAAGAGAGTCTGACTCAGTAGAAGTAACCGAAACCATCTGCTTTGCCTCCAGAGCTGCCCTGGAGAGCATGAACCATCCCAGCACCGTGGGCCTCATGTCTCCAAGCGGCAATAGTTTCCAAAATGCTGTCTGTCCCAATTTAGGATGCAGACAGCTCTCCCCAGGTCTGTAAAGCACTCTGCTAGCTCCACACTCCACTTGTAGGTCCCACTCTGGACACGTGAAAGCAATAGCATGCATCTTTCCATGTGTTGCCAGCAGCTATCTGATGCATGAAGTTCCCTTTCCAAAATATTCACCAAACACAGTTCCAGGGTGCACAGCTAGGACATCAGTTTGTCTTTCCCAGGGTCTTCACCACAGCTGGCTTTGTCTCAGGGTCTGGCTCTGCTCTCAATATTCACACCAAGGCCTTTCGCCTAAGTTCACGCAGGGAATTCAGAAGCTGGGCAAGTTCATGGGCAGGTGTAACTATCCCCTTTGGTGCACCTCACACAATATTTGCAGCACCATATTGAGCCTGCCGAAATGTTACTGGGTTTTGCAGCACGGTCAGGTCCTTGTGGAGTCTCCTCTGGGACGTTGGATCGAACTCTGTGTGACTGAGCCCTGGGCTCCTTACTCCTGTTGAGTTACATTGCGTTTCATACACACCCTCTCAAGATTAGTTGGAGTCACAACTCAAAATACTTCAAAGCCAGAGATGGAAGATCACAGATCTGGCCTTTAAATGTTTTTTATGTCAGTGGTATAAAGATTTAATTCCTGTTTGCCATTCTAGGGTCTATTTGAGAGCCAGCCTGCCTTCCCTCCTTCCTTCCCTCCTTCCTTCCTTCCCTCCTTCCCTCCTTCCTTCCTGAATTTGAACATCACTCTCACATGTTTTATGCCCTGTGCTACGAGTGATGTTCCCATCAGTGTGTGGGTCTCTCACTGGGTACTCTGCCGCCTCTTCCAGCCTATGCTTGCTGTCTGATGGATTTAGCTCAGGACCTCTTTGTGGAGGGTGTTAAGAGGCAGACACCTGCAGGATCTGCTCACAGCTCCCAAGTCAATTGCCTGAAATGCCTGTCTTGAACTCCCCTGGATCTCAACGCTTGTTTTCCCTCATCCACGTCCCTCTGGGTTACCCAGCACTAAGATACCAGTCGCCTCTTCCCTTCCCAGTGTGCTCTGGGGTGGCTTTCCCAGTGTGGAGACAATGATTCCCTCTGTCCTCTGGAAATCAGGAGATCCCCATCCTGACTGTTTGTTGCATCTGGTTACCTCTCTGATCCTCTCCAGGTTTCAATCCTAAACCCAAACCCTGCACAGCTCCTCTTCATGTCAGGCCATCGGGAACCGGTGGTCATCTGCTTCGTCAGTCGGTGCCTCAGTTGCACTGTGGAGCTCTGAAGGAGGCTTGTTCACGGGACAGCCAGCTGCCGAGGGCCAGAGGCTGTTCCTGTTCCCTGCTGCCGAAGGGACAGTCCTGCCTGCAGCAGCTATGCTCTTATTCTGCTCCCGTTGCCACTTGCAATGACAACTTGACACGAAATTTCTGCAAATGTTGCAACCGTTGAGGATCTGCAAGTACAAAGAGGAACAACAAGGGCTCAGGTGAACTCCTGGCACATGTTAGCAAATAACCATTCAAAGAGCGAAGCTGCATCGCTTGCCAGCCCTGCTGCAGGGGGAATCTGGAGTGCGGGTACGAGGCAGAGCCCAGAGCCTTCCAGTGGGCTGCGAGGGACGCACAGACCTTGTGATGGAGCAGGGAGCTCAGCGGTGCCCCAAGGGTTAATTAGCAGCATCCTTTGCCTTTGGAGGTGTTCATCTAAGTGCTTCCTCCTGGAGGGACAGTTGTCCTTGTTGCCTAGATACAGCCTTGCCAGGGCTTTGAGGAAGGTACCTGGAGCTTCATTAGAGGAGGATGTTAGAGGGATTTTCAGATTTCGCTGCACTATGTAAATCATCACCCGAGGCAGCCCTGAGGCAAAGCAGCTGCCAGATACTATCAGCCACACTTCACATCCAAGCCCTGACAAGACAAATAAGGGCAATTGTCTCTCTCTCCTTAATCAGGGGGCCGTGATTAGCTGGTGGAGGCCTTGCCCAGGTGCTCACCAGCATCACCTGCTCAGCAAAGCCAGGGTCCCTGCAGTCCCTGGAAGTGGGGACCAGCCAGGTCCAACACCCTTCGGCTGTTGGAAGTGGGCAGCAAGCAAGCAGCCATCTTTTGTGGCTTAGAGAAAGGTTGTGGGAAGTATAATCATTAGAAAATAAAGAAGATCTGAGGAAATGATGGCTTGTTGCTTTCTTTTTTTCTATGTTACGTGAGCCTTACCTATGCTGGGAGGCCGCATGGACAGCTCATGGAGCAGGGACATTCGGTGCTGAACCGGGGCAGTGAAAGTTGAACTGCTGAACTACTGAGCCAAATGATAATTAGATGCTTTCTGGGACCATCTCTTCCATAAATATCTGAGGGAATTATTTCAGTAAAAAGCCAACTTTGGACAGTGATGGTATAAGCAACGATCCCTGTTCCCATTCCCTGCAGCTCCCAGCAGGACCAGCGCAGCGCAAAGGGCATCCCAGCATCTCTGTGTGAAGACATGGAGAAAGGAAAAACAAACCTAGATCACTGTGGGCTTGCAGCTTTATAAAAACAAGTGCAACCGCTCTTCAAAGCACTGCGTGAAAGACTGGGCCATCACGTAGAGCAGTAACCCCTGGTCAGCGAGCTGTCAGAGCCAGGCATAGAGGAGTTGTTCCATCTGTCCACCTGCCCTTGCAGTGCCTGAATCCCTGCTTGACCCTGAAAACCTCCCTCAGCTGCTGGACCCAGGGGTGCTGTCAGGCCTTAGGAAGACTCTGCCAGACTCTGCTCTGGCACGCCTGGCTGGTGTCACTGTCGACATCTGCCCCCACGGGGTCCACACCAAGGAACACCTTCCTCAGCCCACCCGTGGCTGCACCAAGGGAGCAGCAGTGCTTCGGCTGCGGCGATGCCTCTGTCAGGTGCTGGAGCATGCCCAGGGCACGGGGACCAAGGGAAAAGGGAGCATATCACGCGTTTCTTCCGAGGACTGTTTGGGAGGGAGGATGCTTGGAGTTGCAGGGGTCCCCTTGCTTGGTGAGTACCTCAGCCATGAGGCTGTGAAGTTATCCTGCATCTCGCCTTTCCCGGTCTGAGGTGTCTCTGATGTTGCTGATGGTGAGTGGTCCCAAAGGCATCGCTAAAAGGCACTGAGAGGGACTTCTACACAGCTCGCGTAACTGAGCTGAGAAACAGCTCTGGGGAAATGCAGATTTTTTTGGAGGAAATACAGATTTCCTGAAGTAGATGTATGTCCTTGGTGGCTCTGCCCTGCATCACCTCTCCATCATGGTCTCCGCAGCCACAGCGAGTGAGATGCTCTTGGAGATTTTCCCTAAGCTGTGGAGCAGCAGGACATCCTCCTCCTCCTCCTCTTTAAAGTGTAAAGCTCCAGTGAAACAGGACTGGGATTCCCCCACACTGTCCAGTCCCTGCTTCTTCTCACCAAATGACCTCGAATCAGGCAAGATGACATTAAGCAGAGCCACCAGCAAAGTAACAAACCATCCTTGCCCTCTGCTCATACCTTGTCTCAGCAGGAAGCTGCCTGCTGAAGCCGGGCTCCTGATGTAGGTTTGAGAAGGGGGGTGGGCAGGAAACACCGGCAGAGAGAGCAGCAGCCTGTTAATTAGAAGGCAGCACAGATAATTGTGACGGTGATGTATGTTTTCATTAGGAAAGAGGATCTTGTGCAGCAGCTCTGCCAGAGCAGTTAGAAACTCCTCCTGGCCAGGGAGCGAGAACTGGTCTGCCCTGGCTTGGCTGAAATCTTCCTCGGGCAGGCTGGGGTGGGAACACCAGAAAGTCAGCTCTGATGGCCCAAAATCACATCCCAGGGCAGATGAAGGTGGAAGGGTTTGCTGTCCCCTGCAAAGGCTGCATGCTCCTGCTTTGGACCCAACTTCAGAGACACTTTCCAGCTGGTGTCTTCCCTGCCGTCCCCAGCACACGCAGACACCACTGCTCGTGCTGTCTGGCGGTGACAGTGACAACTTCGGTCAAGTTGGGAGGGCTTTCAGTGTGGAAGTCTGGGATATTCACCTGGAGATTATAAGACTTCTGAGCACTGATTGAGCAAGAAATATATCAATCTTTCAAATAGGGTTTGATCTAGAAATGGAGTATCTTGGTGCCAGATTTAACATTTTCACATTTATTCCCTTTTTCTTGTTGCAATGTAATCTCACTAATGAAGTAGCACAAGTTCCCCAAACTCCTGCATACTCACGCTCATTTACATCTCAGTCACTGGCTTCATTAGAATATTTTGATGTAATTAGAGGTCTTAATCTCTTTTCTTTGCCTTTCCCTGGAAAGAACTTAACACAGAGTGATCCCTAGCAAAATGGCTAGGCAGCTCCAGCAGACAGACTCTGCAAGTCACCCTCCACAGATGTGCAGCTTCCACCCACTGCTTTGCTCTGCCTGTTGCCCTGAGAGTGTTTTGACCTCTTGCACTAAAGGTTGTGCAAGAGTTTTGTGATTTGTTCTTGTGACAAAGTGGACAACTGCAGCTGCATCTCCTCCGTGCTGTGAGTAGAATTTTTCATTTTTATGGAGTGACGATGTGTTTGGTAAGGTGACTTGCTGTGACACCTTCCTCGCCGCTGTTCAGAGGCACCGCTTTGTAGCAGGGTCTTGAACTCCTGAGTCAGAGGTGTCAGACTCATGAGCCGGACAGGCCAGCTTACACCAGGATCGATGACAAAGTTACTGCTCCCTGAGCGTCCTCTCACCTGCTGTATATAAATCTGTTTATTTTGCCTTAAAATGTAACCGTACGACACATAATGTGTGATGCAATGACTAACCACCAGCCCAACCATTCACGTGCTGGGAGTTCAGCCAAGCAGTAGCCTTGTCCCTCGCCCCATGAGAGCCAGGCCACCTCTGGTCTAGAGCGTGGAAAACACTCTGCTTAACCAGCGGAACCGAGTGCAACACGCTTAACCGAATTCTTACCGATTATTCTCGAAACCCCACCATGCAGTCCGTGATGCCAGGCTGGGTGACGTTCTGACTCTAGGAAAGATTTCAGAGTGAGTACAGACAAAACATGAAAACAAGTTAAAAAGAAAGACCCCAGGAAAACAGTGGCTAAGTGAGAAAGAAAGATGACCTGGTANGTCACTGTCGACATCTGCCCCCACGGGGTCCACACCAAGGAACACCTTCCTCAGCCCACCCGTGGCTGCACCAAGGGAGCAGCAGTGCTTCGGCTGCGGCGATGCCTCTGTCAGGTGCTGGAGCATGCCCAGGGCACGGGGACCAAGGGAAAAGGGAGCATATCACGCGTTTCTTCCGAGGACTGTTTGGGAGGGAGGATGCTTGGAGTTGCAGGGGTCCCCTTGCTTGGTGAGTACCTCAGCCATGAGGCTGTGAAGTTATCCTGCATCTCGCCTTTCCCGGTCTGAGGTGTCTCTGATGTTGCTGATGGTGAGTGGTCCCAAAGGCATCGCTAAAAGGCACTGAGAGGGACTTCTACACAGCTCGCGTAACTGAGCTGAGAAACAGCTCTGGGGAAATGCAGATTTTTTTGGAGGAAATATAGATTTCCTGAAGTAGATGTATGTCCTTGGTGGCTCTGCCCTGCATCACCTCTCCATCATGGTCTCCGCAGCCACAGCGAGTGAGATGCTCTTGGAGATTTTCCCTAAGCTGTGGAGCAGCAGGACATCCTCCTCCTCCTCCTCTTTAAAGTATAAAGCTCCAGTGAAACAGGACTGGGATTCCCCCACACTGTCCAGTCCCTGCTTCTTCTCACCAAATGACCTCGAATCAGGCAAGATGACATTAAGCAGAGCCACCAGCAAAGTAACAAACCATCCTTGCCCTCTGCTCATACCTTGTCTCAGCAGGAAGCTGCCTGCTGAAGCCGGGCTCCTGATGTAGGTTTGAGAAGGGGGGTGGGCAGGAAACACCGGCAGAGAGAGCAGCAGCCTGTTAATTAGAAGGCAGCACAGATAATTGTGACGGTGATGTATGTTTTCATTAGGAAAGAGGATCTTGTGCAGCAGCTCTGCCAGAGCAGTTAGAAACTCCTCCTGGCCAGGGAGCGAGAACTGGTCTGCCCTGGCTTGGCTGAAATCTTCCTCGGGCAGGCTGGGGTGGGAACACCAGAAAGTCAGCTCTGATGGCCCAAAATCACATCCCAGGGCAGATGAAGGTGGAAGGGTTTGCTGTCCCCTGCAAAGGCTGCATGCTCCTGCTTTGGACCCAACTTCAGAGACACTTTCCAGCTGGTGTCTTCCCTGCTGTCCCCAGCACAGGCAGACACAGCTGCTCGTGCTGTCTGGCGGTGACAGTGACAATTTCGGTCAAGTTGGGAGGGCTTTCAGTGTGGAAGTCTGGGATATTCACCTGGAGATTATAAGACTTCTGAGCACTGATTGAACAAGAAATATATCAATCTTTCAAATAGGGTTTGATCTAGAAATGGAGTATCTTGGTGCCAGATTTAACATTTTCACATTTATTCCCTTTCTCTTGTTGCAATGTAATCTCACTAATGAAGTAGCACAAGTTCCCCAAACTCCTGCATACTTACGCTCATTTACATCTCAGTCACTGGCTTCATTAGAATATTTTGATGCAATTAGAGGTCTTAATCTCTTTTCTTTGCCTTTCCCTGGAAAGAACACAGAGTGATCCCTAACAAAATGGCTAGGCAGCTCCAGCAGACACCAACTCTGCAAGTCACCCTCCACAGATGTGCAGCTTCCACCCACTGCTTTGCTCTGCCTGTTGCCCTGAGAGTGTTTTGACCTCTTACACTAAAGGTTGTGCAAGAGTTTTGTGATTTGTTCTTGTGACAAAGTGGACAACTGCAGCTGCATCTCCTCCGTGCTGTGAGTAGAATTTTTCATTTTTATGGAGTGACGATGTGTTTGGTAAGGTGACTTGCTGTGACACCTTCCTCGCCGCTGTTCAGAGGCACCGCTTTGTAGCAGGGTCTTGAACTCCTGAGTCAGAGGTGTCAGACTCATGAGCCGGACAGGCCAGCTTACACCAGGATCGATGACAAAGTTACTGCTCCCTGAGCGTCCTCTCACCTGCTGTATATAAATCTGTTTATTTTGCCTTAAAATGTAACCGTACGACACATAATGTGTGATGCAATGACTAACCACCAGCCCAACCATTCACGTGCTGGGAGTTCAGCCAAGCAGTAGCCTTGTCCCTCGCCCCATGAGAGCCAGGCCACCTCTGGTCTAGAGCGTGGAAAACACTCTGCTTAACCAGCGGAACCGAGTGCAACACGCTTAACCGAATTCTTACCGATTATTCTCGAAACCCCACCATGCAGTCCGTGATGCCAGGCTGGGTGACGTTCTGACTCTAGGAAAGATTTCAGAGTGAGTACAGACAAAACATGAAAACAAGTTAAAAAGAAAGACCCCAGGAAAACAGTGGCTAAGTGAGAAAGAAAGATGACCTGGTATCCAAAAATAATCCAGCCTCACTATCTAGAGGACCCAGGGCCAGTACCGCTGACTGTCCCAGGTCCAGACTGTGCTGCTCCATTTCATCACCGTTTTGCAGCACGGCTGCAGCGTCCCCAGCCCAGTGCTTTGGGGTCAGCCAGCACAGGGCACAGAGGGCAGGGGAGAGCTCTGGTCATCCCAGGAGCTGCCTGCAGCCCCCATGCTGAGCTGCGCTGGTGTGTTCACTACAGACAGTGTATGTTCAGGCAGCAAAACCAGAGACTGGAGGAGGTGAGGCTGGTTATTTTGGCACACGCGTCCTGTCCTCAGGGCACACAAAAAAAATACTTTGGGTAAGTGTCCTTTAATTTTTAGAGCGCGGCACAGCAATGCAAAATGCCTTTCAACACCTGCTGGACATGGTTGTGATTAACTCTCTGTGGTGAGCAGGAGATTTCCAGTTCTGGTCTTTTACTGAACAAACCCCAGTCCAAGCCTCGCAGCAGCTGAGCCAGGAGATGCAAGATGAGCGTGGCCACTGTCCCACAGCCCCTTGCACAGCAATGCTGCCCATCTTGCCCCAACACTCATCTTCTTGCTTTTCCCCTCCACCAGCACTGGGGCAGTGGTACCCTGATGTTCTGGTGAGCAAGTGTTAACTGGGCTGAGCCTCCTTCCCCCCCTCACTGAGGCTTTGTGTTGGCCCCTGGTGCTGGCGATCTGTGGTGCAGTCCCAGGTGGAGCATCAGGACACAGCAGTTGTGTCCATGCTGGAAAAGGGTATGGCAGTGCCGGGGTTTGTGCAGGGACCAGTGTGCAGCAGCGGTTTAGTAAATTGCCTCCCTCTTGTGGCAGCTGTGTTGCTTCATAAGGTCACACTTGCTTCAAACATGGATGGGGTTTGCATGCTTGGCCTTCCACATAGCATCAGAGGAGGAGAGCAGCAACCCTGGGCAGGGGGAAGTCCCAGGAGCTGTTGCTGATGAACAACATAAGGCCTTCAGTGGTCCCTGCTCTGCTGATGCCAGGGATGGTCCCAGTGAGCTCTGGAAGCGATGCACGGGAGGAATCAACCCAGCTGGAACAAGCAGGTGAAAGGAGCTGAGCTTAAAAGCTGACAGCAAAAAAAAAAAAAATCAGAGAAAAAAATAGATTGGAGATGAAATGTGCAACTTTGGGGTGATGGTGTCCTCCAGAAGTCAGAGGAGACTGAATCTGAACATCACCTTCAGCTGCAGATCCTTGTGGAAACGCAGGAGCCCTTAAGCAGCAAAACAAAGGCAGATACACCAAGAAGGAGATGCTGACTGACCGAACAGGGGTTGTGCTGAGAGCAGCGATGGTTAAGAGCGCGCTTTGGAGGAGATCACAGAACTAGGCAAGAAAAACCGCAACAGTTTGGCAAAAAAAGCAAGCCAGAGCTGGACTATATTAAATGTGGAGCTGAATGTCCCTAGAATAAGTGTCTTGCAAACAGGGAAATCCACAGCAACTTCCACAGGAAGGTGCATTATGCAAATGTATGCAAAGTGATCAAGGCATGTCTAATCACAGAAAATGACAGTGCAGACAGCAGGTGAACTGTTCACCGTAGCACTGTCCTAAACAAAGGAGAGAAAATAGTGGAGGGTTTAAATGGAGACCCTCACACAGCTAAAAACTCAGTGAAGTGACTCAGGTGATGCGTGGGCAGAGCAAGGCAACTCAGGGAAGTGAGAATGTAAGTCAGAAAGAAAAGCAAAACCCTGAAAAACAAAGTTGGGGGGAAAACAAAGAAGTTGCAAGATGTGTGTTTACAAGGGGTTCACCCACTCGGATGCAGGCGAACTTTGGGGATTGCAGAGATTTAAGGCCAACCAACTCAAAGACATTTGTTTAATCAATG
>VZTO01003702.1:74955-85628 GCA_013400615.1 Syrrhaptes paradoxus
AAAAAAAAAAAAAATCAGAGAAAAAAATAGATTGGAGATGAAATGTGCAACTTTGGGGTGATGGTGTCCTCCAGAAGTCAGAGGAGACTGAATCTGAACATCACCTTCAGCTGCAGATCCTTGTGGAAACGCAGGAGCCCTTAAGCAGAACAAAGGCAGACACACCAAGAAGGAGATGCCGACTGACCGAACAGGGGTTGTACTGAGAGCAGCGATGGTTAAGAGCACGCTTTGGAGGAGATCACAGAACTAGGCAAGAAAAACCGCAACAGTTTGGCAAAAAAAGCAAGCCAGAGCTGGAGTATATTAAATGTGGAGCTGAATGTCCCTAAGTGTCTTGCAAACAGGGAAATCCACAGCAACTTCCACAGGAAGGTGCGTTATGCAAATGTATGCAAAGTGATCAAGGCATGTCTAATCACAGAAAATGACAGTGCAGACAGCAGGTGAACTGTTCACCGTAGCACTGTCCTAAACAAAGGAGAGAAAATAGTGGAGGGTTTAAATGGAGACCCTCACACAGCTAAAAACTCAGTGAAGTGACTCAGGTGATGCGTGGGCAGAGCAAGGCAACTCAGGGAAGTGAGAATGTAAGTCAGAAAGAAAAGCAAAACCCTGAAAAACAAAGTTGGGGGGAAAACAAAGAAGTTGCAAGATGTGTGTTTACAAGGGGTTCACCCACTCGGATGCAGGCGAACTTTGGGGATTGCAGAGATTTAAGGCCAACCAACTCAAAGACATTTGTTTAATCAATGAGGCAGCTGGTTGTGTTCCACCCTTTTGCATTGAAGAAATCAGGTTTTGCAGGAGTGAGAGTGCAGAGAGGACTGCAGTGTTCCAGGAAATGGCTGCATGAGGGAGGGTGGATACATGGAGTGATGGCATTAGGGAAGGGTTGTGTCCCCCAAGAGCAACCTCATTGAGGCACGAGAAGATACCAACTGTGGAAGGACTGAGTCTGGAAACGGGTGCAGAACAGCAGGTATCCAGAAAATATCCTCTTCTTATCAAGGTACCAATTACTCTGCATTTAATGGGTTTCACGTCCTGAAATGGCCCCAGCTGTGTCCCATTCACCTGTGCTTCAAAACCAAGCATCTTAGATGTCTTCAAGAAGTAAGAATACACAGGAAAAAATTGAAAAGTAGTAAAAGAGCAACACCGCAGTGTAACCAGTCAGCCAAGGTCCTTGGGGATTATACTGGAAGGATAGCTATGAAGTCGTGCATTGCTATTTGAAGATTAATTAACGAGTGAACAGTCTGGGGACTGGTAGCCCTAATCTCAGGCAGGGTGCCATCACATAAAGCTCTCTATAAGCAGCAAAACAGAGTGGAAGGTACACGTTACTCAGAGGAACTCAGCCTATGCAGGAGACTGGAGAAGGGGGATCTCTCCAGACCAGCGCTGGGTGAAGGAGGTTGGATGGGATTTTTGTGCTGCCTGCCCTGCTTTTGAGCCCAGAGTGGACCATTGGTGTGAAACACAATGCTATGGGAATTGTTAACTGATGTTTCAGTATCGCCTGAGCTGTTGAAAGCTGGGCTGGGGGCTGAAGAGGGTATGTTCCAGTTGCCTCCAGGGCTGTGATTCAGGCAGAGGAGTGGAAAGGACACACAAAACTAGAGAAGGAATTGCCTGCTGTGATACCAGGGAAGCAATGAAAGATGAAACTTATGCATGGGAAAAGCCAGGAACAGAGTAGGAAGAGGAATGATACGGTGTGGGTGCTGAACTCCTCTAGGCACCGGGAGAAGGTCCTGCCTCCAAGCCAGGGCCAGACATGTAGACATTCCCAACCTCCTCTNCAAAACAAAGGCAGATACACCAAGAAGGAGATGCTGACTGACCGAACAGGGGTTGTGCTGAGAGCAGCGATGGTTAAGAGCGCGCTTTGGAGGAGATCACAGAACTAGGCAAGAAAAACCGCAACAGTTTGGCAAAAAAAGCAAGCCAGAGCTGGACTATATTAAATGTGGAGCTGAATGTCCCTAGAATAAGTGTCTTGCAAACAGGGAAATCCACAGCAACTTCCACAGGAAGGTGCATTATGCAAATATATGCAAAGTGATCAAGGCATGTCTAATCACAGAAAATGACAGTGCAGACAGCAGGTGAACTGTTCACCGTAGCACTGTCCTAAACAAAGGAGAGAAAATAGTGGAGAATTTAAATGGAGATCCTCACACAGCTAAAAACTCAGTGAAGTGACTCAGGTGATGCGTGGGCAGAGCAAGGCAACTCAGGGAAGTGAGAATGTAAGTCAGAAAGAAAAGCAAAACCCTGAAAAACAAAGTCAGGGGGAAAACAAAGAGAGAGGTTGCAAGATGTGTGTTTACAAGGGGTTCACCCACTCGGATGCAGGCGAACTTTGGGGATTGCAGAGATTTAAGGCCAACCAACTCAAAGACATTTGTTTAATCAATGAGGCAGCTGGTTGTGTTCCACCCTTTTGCACTGAAGAAATCAGGTTTTGCAGGAACGAGAGTGCAGAGAGGACTGCAGTGTTCCAGGAAATGGCTGCATGAGGGAGGGTGGATACATGGAGTGATGGCATTAGGGAAGGGTTGTGTCCCCCAAGAGCAACCTCATTGAGGCACGAGAAGATACCAACTGTGGAAGGACTGAGTCTGGAAACGGGTGCAGAACAGCAGGTATCCAGAAAATATCCTCTTCTTATCAAGGTACCAATTACTCTGCATTTAATGGGTTTCACGTCCTGAAATGGCCCCAGCTGTGTCCCATTCACCTGTGCTTCAAAACCAAGCATCTTAGATGTCTTCAAGAAGTAAGAATACACAGGAAAAAATTGAAAAGTAGTAAAAGAGCAACACCGCAGTGTAACCAGTCAGCCAAGGTCCTTGGGGATTATACTGGAAGGATAGCTATGAAGTCGTGCATTGCTATTTGAAGATTAATTAACAAATGAACAGTCTGGGGACTGGTAGCCCTAATCTCAGGCAGGGTGCCATCACATAAAGCTCTCTATAAGCAGCAAAACAGAGTGGAAGGTACACGTTACTCAGAGGAACTCAGCCTATGCAGGAGACTGGAGAAGGGGGATCTCTCCAGACCAGCGCTGGGTGAAGGAGGTTGGATGGGATTTTTGTGCTGCCTGCCCTGCTTTTGAGCCCAGAGTGGACCATTGGTGTGAAACACAATGCTATGGGAATTGTTAACTGATGTTTCAGTATCGCCTGAGCTGTTGAAAGCTGGGCTGGGGGCTGAAGAGGGTATGTTCCAGTTGCCTCCAGGGCTGTGATTCAGGCAGAGGAGTGGAAAGGACACACAAAACTAGAGAAGGAATTGCCTGCTGTGATACCAGGGAAACAATGAAAGATGAAACTTATGCATGGGAAAAGCCAGGAACAGAGTAGGAAGAGGAATGATACGGTGTGGGTGCAGAATTCCTCTAGGCACCAGGAGAAGGTCCTGCCTCCAAGCCAGGGCCAGACATGTAGACATTCCCAACCTCCTCCTCTGTCTCTCAGGGCCTGGGTGGTGCTGCCTGGATGTTTGTGGCTTGTCTGGCTCAGGTGTAAATGTCCCATATGCTGAGCACCCACTGTGTCTTTTAAGAGAGGCTCTAGACCAGGTTGCCAGGAATGTTCCCTTGACTGAAGATATTCAAACTAAAATTTCCTTCTCTATATTCCATCCCACCTCTTCCATTTGCAAGTTCAAACATGTGTATGCTGCAAACGGATTGCCCTCCGGTGTGTTTGTGGGGCAGAATGGACAGAGCTGAAGCAGTGGAGGCAGAAGAGCTCCATGACTTCATTGCCAGCACCATGGACAATATTGTCTTCCTCGCTGCTGCTGCAGGAGTGGGAAGAAGGAAGAACAGGGTATGACACAAAATCTTCCTGCACAGGGAAGGGACTGTACTCTGAGCAATCCTACCACATGTCCTGGCACCTTCTCCTGCATGTGAAACACCTGCTGTCCCCACCATGGTGTGGGCTTCTTGTAGACTCCCTCTTTCACGCAGAACAGGTATTATTACTGGAGACTCTGAGGAGACTTCCAGCAAGGCAGAAGTGCTGTTCCCCTTGATGAGCTGAGAGCATCTGTGATCAGAGACAGCATTGAGATAGTGTTTCAGTGGTGGATTGTCAGATGTCATTCCAAGAGCAGTTCAGCTAAACTGACTCTAGAGTTCAGCAGGGAACAGCGTGTTGATGTGATGAAGCACCTGTGTCAGGAAGAACCTGGCTATCATCCCAAGGAGCACCTCACAGTTACCCTTTTCAAGGCACATTGCTCTGTTTCATCCATTCAGCCGGACCGTTTCCTTGAGGATTACACAGTGAACTGGGGCCAGATCAAACTAGACAGATTTTGCCCATGTCCAAGTACTCCTCAGAGGTAAGGACTCTTTGCTCACTTGTCGGCTACCACAGCAGCCGGTGGTCCAGGAGTCTCAAACAGACGATGAAGAGTAGGGATTTTTGCAATACTTGTTGGCAATGAGGCCAAAGTCACCACAGATGGTTTCAAATAAATGTTTCCACAACTGGAAAGTTTTTTCCATGGAGGACTCGGCAATAAAAATATGGATTGTGGATGTGGCTTCTTGAACATTTCCCATAGAAACACTGGGCACATTGCAGGCAGGTGATGAGCCTCTTCACAGCTCCCTGTGGTGAAGCTGGTTTCGGGCCATCAGGAGTGACTTCACATATACAGTTCCTAGATGTGTCATAAGTATAGGACCAAGAAACTTTAATCAGGAGTAATAACAGAGCTTCCTTTTAAAGCAGCCTTTATGGACAGAGCACTCATATTTATGAGTCAAACTGGTTTGAACCATACAGGAGTTTCTCCAGGGGTCAGTCCCACCACTCTCAGTTGAAGCACACACCAGAGTGGGACCAGGGCAGTCATTTTCACAAACTTGGTCAATGAAGATAGGCAACTTAGGGAGAAGTTATTCTACAAAATCTTCATCTGGAGGTGGAATGACGTGATCTCGTGTTCTTAGCATCAGCAAGCACAGTGCGTCAGCTTTGGCAATCAGTTACCCTGGCTTGTAAACAAGTGTGTAATCACAGCCCTCCACTCCGGTATTCATGGGAACACACCTGGAAAGGTAGGCTTGTTTTTATAGAGAAATCCAAGGATGAGCTTTTAGCTTGGCAGATTTTGATTGCACTTCCACAACATACTTATTGAATTCCTTGATTTCATTAACCATAGTGAGTGCTTCCTTAGCCGTTTGTCTGTAGTTTCATTCCACGGACGGCAAAGTGCCGGCACAGTAACGGACGGGTCCCTCCGTCCCACCTGGCAGGGCGTGACTCAATGGCTCCAGTGCCATGACGTGATGCAAACACATAGCGCTCTATTATCTCTTTTGACCCAGATAAATGAACCCTGAATCAGATGTCAATAACTGCTTGACATTCTTGGAGGTCTCTGCGTGCTGGTGAGTTTATCTCCACGCAATTTCCCTGTTGAGAAAGCAACAAAGGGCTTCAGCGCCTGTGCTCTGTGCAATAGGAAGCTGTGGTAGAGGTTGAGCAATACAAGGAATGCTTGAAACGCCCACTTGAGTTTTGGCTCTGGAGCCTCATGTTTTGCCTTTTCTCTGTGTTCTCTTGGGTAGATGTCTCAGTTTCTCAATTCCTGCCTCTTGGCCTCAGTTTTTGGCAGGATCCTCCCCTCCTTGCCAGAAGCCCAGCACTGTATTTGTGGAGCAGAGTGCACAGGAAGGAAGCAGAGGAACAAGCACAGGAATGCACATGAATACATCACCAACCCTTGCTGCAGCAGGAGCAAGGCAGGGAGGGGAACTAGCCATGACATGAAGTTGTGAGGACAAACAGGACAACATCCTCGATGTGACGCAGCATCCTGGGTCAGCATTCACATCATTCGAACCTTGTATCTGCACAGCTCACTTTTTGTTTCTGCTGAGCCCTAGGAACCATGTGCACGCTTGTCTCATTATTGTGTTTCACTCATGAGCGGCTCGCTCAGCTCACCCAGAGCTCTGCCAGCTGCATACCCTGATGGTAACCAGGTGGTAAGACGTCTTATTGTCTGAAACCATGTTCTCCCTGGAAAACATCACTTCAGATAGTTAAACTGCTTCGTCCTCTAGGCTGCCGTGGGGAACTGGGTCTCCAGTGTGTGGCTTTGGATGCTGCAGGTGTCTCAGCCCAGAAACCCCCACATGCAGAGACTTCACCTGCAGGTAGTATAATGGGGGGTGGCATTTTGCAGTGATTTGTGTCATTGCCACCCTGCCAGGCTGCTGTGCCAGCCCTGCGGTAGTCACACTGACACAGCTTTCAATGGGAAATGGACAAGCGATGAGATACAGTCTGGTGATGTCTCCCAACAGTTACATTCTTAAATCCAACATGTCAGAGCCTACTCTGAAACTTTAGGACTCTTCATGTGTATTTCTGCTTCTGTAAGCCATGGCCTCAGCATCAGGCCATAGATGGGTGGAGGGCTGCATGGTGCTGGCTCAAACCATCTCTCACCAGCACTGTGCATGGGCAGGATGGGACGAAAGGGAGACTTGTTCCTGCTGGAGACACAGGAGGGAAGTGTCTGGTGCTGTAAGTCCACCTGGGAGGTTTGTGNGAGCCTACCCTGAAACTTCAGGACTCTTCATGTATATTTCTGCTTCTGTAAACCATGGCCTCAGCATCAGGCCATAGATGGGTGGAGGGCTGCATGGTGCTGGCTCAAACCATCTCTCACCAGCACTGTGCATGGGCAGGACGGGACGAAGGGGAGACTTGTTCCTGCTGGAGACACAGGAGGGGAAGTGTCTGGTGCTGTAAGTCCACCTGGGAGGTTTGTGAAGTCCTTTCTACCAGTGTCTGGTGGGAGCTGAGCTATTGCTGTACGTCCCGTACATCCCCCCTTGCATGCTGCTTTTTGAGATGAGCACATTTGACTGCCTGTGACCATATCATGTCCATAGCTGACACCACTGGTGACCGAAACACCATCCACAGAGGGAAGAGGAGAGCCCAGCACCATGCAGGCTCTGCTCTTGGGGAGGGCTGGAGGTGATGGACATGCACTGTGAGTTCCAGGAGCATTTCCCTGCTCCCCAAGCAGAGAATATCTCCTAGCTCCTGGCTTAGATGAGGCAGAGGAGTTTTCTGCCCCTTTCTCACCTTCCTGTGAGCTAAAGGAGCCATGGCTGTGGCTGTGTTCCTGGTCCGAGCAGCTCAGAGGACATGAGCGTGCATCTCCCTCCACACTGAGGGGCTGCTCTTGGGAGAGAGCACCCTTGCAGAGACGGGGAGCATTGCACTGACATGCACCACAGGCAGAAAAACCTTCAGAGGAGCATGTTTTGCAGCGGACATGACTCTTTTCCTTCTCTCCCCCAATCTCTGCAGGGGCTATCTCCAGTGTGCTGGGTGCCTGCAGCCTCTCCTCATTTCCTGTTTTCATTCCAGTATCTGCAGTGCTAACATACCACATGCCTCAGATTCCAGCTCTGACACACCAGGGAAAGGGGCCAAGGGCAGATTCATGGGAGTCTCGGAGCCTTTCATGCCCTTTCCCTAGTCAGGCTGCGGATACTGATAACTCCCTGACTCTCTCCTTCATCCTTTCTCTTCCTTTCTCTCTTCTGATTCCTGGAGCTGCTGTGTTATCCCTCAGCACTTTAATGCTGGAGCATTCTTCTCACTGAGAAGGACACTGATTTTTCCCGGCTTTACTAAGGACAGCAGCTGGAAGGATCTCCCTTGCTGAATTGGTGCTGTTAGTCTATCAAGAAAGTGTGTACAAAAGATTGCTCTGAGGTCCAAGAGCTTTTTCAAAAATGTGGTATAGCCAACATAATACCATTTCCCCATAGCAGTGACGGCTTTCTAGTTCCTCCCTCCTAATGGTTTAAATCAGGAGTAAAACCCTTAAGCCAGTGGAAGGATTGCCTTGGCAAATATTTAATAACGCTGCTTTCAGTGCAGTGTCAGCCAGATCCATCCCTTGTGTGCCTTCCCTCAACTCCCAGCCCATACCCAAGACACATGAAACATGCAATTCACGACTTAAGAGTCAATTTCTGCTCCTTTTCATTCCAGTGGTTAGTTGAGGCCAGATGTTGACAGTAAACTGTGGCCAATCCGCAAGCCAAGCAACATGCAACAGCACAGGAAAGTATTTCCAGCTCCATGTACAGCACCTGCTGTGGCAGGACCCGCTCCCATCCCACCTGCTGCTGGCACCCATCGGCTGAGCCATCGGGCAGCCCGGGGCTGTGCCCATGGATGAGCAGGACACGCTCTTGCAACTGCAACTACTGGTGGCATCACCCAAGGGATTTCTTCCAAAAGCTGTGCTGCCATGCAGGTAGCTGCCTTTCCCACAAAGAAAGGTGAAGGGGTGCAAGAGCAAGGAATGGAAAAGCAGCAAATTTCTGCCCCAGGTGGACCCTTCTCCACACACCCCCTCCAGCCCTGCCCTTGGCTTGCAGCTCTTCTGGGCGAAAAGAAAACATCTCCGCAATGTGATGTCCTTGCTGCCCGCTCCTCTGTCACTCTCTGCCTGTCCCTCTCCCAGCATGGAGAGAGCGGGGTGGGGAGAGGAGGGGACCCTGGCTCCAGCCTGGTGAGCACATCGGGAGGGAGGGTTATCTGGGTGCAAGCCAGGCAGGCTGCACAGCAGCAGCTAGACGGGGCTCCAGCCTGACAGCAGACCTCAGCCCAGCCCACAGCGTTTAGATTTCCATCCTGGGATCAACTGGCATCCAAGGGTGACTTCTAAGGTGTCTCTGCGAGATAAGATAACCCATGACAGCAGGCTCCAGTCCCACGGCAGAGACACACTCCCCCTCCAAGTGCTTGAAGGGTGTGTAAATGGAAAACCTCTGCGGCAGAGGAGAGGGCAGAGCAGTGGCAGCTCCAGCCCGGGGAGGAGGTGTTGCAGCCTGGGGAGGATCCTGGACACGATGGCCAGAGGCTCTGTGCATTCATCCCAATTTCTCCAAGCATTCCAGAGCCCACTTTAGCTGCACTTCTGTGGTGGGTTCCTTTGCTTTGGCCTTTTGATGAAAACTCCTGTTTTTCCTTGTTTTAAAATCATATTCTGGACCCATGGAAACATCAGCTTGAACTGAAAGGTTTAAAAGACAAACACTGCATCTCACCACATTTTAATTATACGATCAGAGAAAGGGCTGTGCTTTGTCTTATTTTTACAGACTTAGAGACACAGGTAGTTCAAAGTGAACACATGATTATTTAAAATTGAAAGTGCTACTTTTTCATTTTGAAATGTTGCTTTTGTTAATCTTTTTTTACTGCCTTTACCCCCTCCCCCCCTTACTTTTTATCTCCAGTGCACCCTAGACACACATTTTATTGTGGGAAAAACAGGACAATTTTTGAAAAATACGAAACTATATGAGAGACAAGAAAAGACAATCAAATTGCCTGTTTTTTCTAGGTTGAAAACACAGAATCACTGTGTAAAGTTCTCCAGCATTCTTGCACAGCCTCTAGGAAGGAGGCTTGTTCTGAAAAGGCTGTTCTGATGAAATCACATTTTCCATGACAAAAAAAGTCTTTGTCAAAGACGTCTTGACAGCTTGCTCTTGGCTTTGCCTGCTGGCTGGAGATGGGGCTCTTTCAGTTATTTATGTAAATGCTGTCAGGGGCTGAAGCGCAGGAAGGGGGCTGCTCCTGTGCCTCTCTGAGCTGTTAGCCTGAGGGGCAGCCAGGTTCTCTCAGGTTTATAACACCAGACAGGAAAATGTGGTGCCTGTAGGCATCCCAGACAGTGAGGACCTGAAGCCTCAGTGTCTGTGAAGAGCAGTCTCCTCTCTCCAGACAAAGCTGCTCTAGAGCAAGAGAATACGGCTGGAGCCTGCTGAACTGGGACAAGCCATGGATCCACGAGGTCCATCCATCCTTCTCACAGCCTGGAAATACAGGCAGAGCTGGAGGAGCAAAGGCCAGCTGGATGCTACCAGCTCATCTTACTGCACGTCCCTCAGCCTTGTCTATGCTGATGCACCTGCCTGCCAGAGGGAATTTGTACATCGTGTACTGGTGGCTGAGCCCAGCTTGGCAATGCCTTTGTGCAGAAATGAGGAACAAGTGGTGAAGGGTTTAAAATAGAACCTCTGATGCCTTCTTTATGACTTTTGGAAGAAGGGGTAGGCAACTCGAGAGGACTACAAGGGTGTTGTGAGGTTATGCAGAGAGAAGATCAGAAGGTCCAAAGCCCAGCTAGAACTGAATCTGGCTACTGCCGTAAAAGGCAATAAAAATGTTTCTATAAATACATTAGCAACAAAAGGATGGCTAAGGACAATGTCCATCCTTTATTGGGTGTGGGGGGAAGCAGAGTGACAAAGGATAAGGAAGAGGCTGAGGTACCTAATGCCTTCTTTGCCTCAGTCTCTAACAGTGAGACCAGTTGTTCTTGTGGTACCCAGCCCCCTGAGCTGGAGGACAGGGATGGGGAGCAGAATGAAGCCCCCATCATCCAAGGGGAAATGGTTAGTGACCTGCTACCCCACTCAGACACGCACAGGTCTATGGGGTCTGATGGGATCTAACCAAGGGTACCGAGGGAGCTGGCGGGAGTGCTCACCAGCCATTTCCAGCCATTTATCAGCAGTCCTGGCTAGCCGGGGAGGTCCCGGTTGATGGGAGGTTAGCAAATGTGACGCCCATCTACAACATGGG
>VZTO01003702.1:86099-101162 GCA_013400615.1 Syrrhaptes paradoxus
TTGGGCCCCTCCCCACAAGAAGGACATTGAGGGGCTGGAGCAGGTCCAGAGAAGGGCAACGGAGCTGGGGAAGGGTCTGGAGCACAGGGCTGACGAGGAGCGGCTGAGGGAGCTGGGGGGGTTCAGTCTGGAGAAGAGGAGGCTGAGAGGAGACCTCATCACTCTCTACAGCTGCTGAAAGGAGGGGGCAGTGAGGGGGGTGCTGGGCTCTGCTCTAAAGGAACAAGTGATGGGACAGGAGGAAATGGTCTCAAGTTCACCGACAGGGTTGTCAAACATTGGAACAGGCTGCTCGGGGAAGTGGTGGAGTCACAATCCCTGGTGGTATTTAAAAGCCATGTAGATGTGGCACTTGGGGACATGGTTTAGTGGTGGGATTTGGCAGTGTTGGGTTAATGGTTGGACTCGATGATCTTAAAGGTCATTTCCAACCCACATGGTTCTGTGATTCTATGATTTCATTGTTTGTGTGTGTCTTTCCAAGCGACTTTTCCCACATTTTCTGTGCCTGATCATAAGAAAGGTCTCATCCTGAGGAGTTTTGTTCTCAATTCTGATCTGCAGTTTTTTGGAAGCCATTAAAAATGCCATCTCCTTCTGAATTTTACTTAATCTTTGAAGACAAGAATTTAGGAAGATTCATAAAAGGAAGTGGAAATTTTTGTGCACATGAGAAATACCCTCTTATAATAGACAGCAAAGAGGAACACAGAAGGGATGTTCAGGGTTTAGGACAATCTAATTTAAGCTGATCTTCGGCGACTGGATTGAGGCTTAAAGTGTAAGGAAACGTCCTGTATCCACTATCACAGGGCTCTTGCACCTTCTGACCATTGTCACCTGGAGGAGCTGGGACCATGTTCAGGGTGCTTGCTCTTTGTGAGCAGACCATGTCCTTACAGCCCTAAGGGACAGGCTCAGGGACTGCAGGACTCCATTTCCTAGACACACCAGTGCTTGTTGACCAGGACCATGGTTTTAACAGCACAGCATGGCCAGAGGGCTGAAGTGATTTAGGTGGCTGGCTAATCCAGCTGTGCTGGAGCCCCCAGAGTTGTTCTCTGCAGGATTTAATCCCGTGGGATGCTCCTTGCCTCACTGGCATGCTCACCTTGCTGCCGTCACTTCTTAGCCCAGGGAGACCGTGAGCAAAAGCAAACACAGGGATGAGTCCCTGGGTGGTTATAGGACGTGCTCAGATGCTGAGCTGTCTCCTTCACTGCCCCTGTGTGCCAAGTGACGGGACTGTGGTGTGCAGCACCTTCAGAAAGCTTTTTTTCTGCAATGGTTCATCATCCAGTGTGGCTTTGCTGATGTTTTAAACAGGGCAGACACTGTGCAGTGTGAGCCACTGCTCCCCTTAGTCCCATAAAGCTTCCTCCAGCCCAGCCTTGGTCTCACATGGTCCTGCCCACCCATTGCTGTCCCTGCTGCAGGCGAAAATCAGTGTCCTGGGGAAAACAGTGGGTAGAGCTGAGGTTTGAAGCAAGATAAACCAGGAGCCTGGAGGTCCCAAACCATCTGTGTCTCCCCGTGTCTCCTATGCCAGGCAGAAGCCCAGCCATCCTATTAGCCCTCTGCTGCTGGCAGGACTCCCAGATCCCTCCATTTGTGACCAGCCAACATGCCCTTCACTTTTCCCTCTCAACCTTCCTTTAACGTGTTTTGGAGTCCAATGTAAGCACTGCTTCCAGATAAAAGCATCTGCTCCAGATAAAAGCATCAGCTTGAGGCATCACTGTGATTTCTGAGTACATGAAGAACAGAAAATGCCCTCAGAGTGGACCCGACCTTCACAAACAGGAGCCAACAGGACCACCAGTGGGTATGGTGCGGGGCAAGGCTAGAGGAGGGGGCTGGTGGACCCTGCTGGAGGAAGGGGAGGTGCAGGGGGACCTTCCTTCCATCCTGCTGGGTCTGTCAGGCTTTGGGAGGGCTTGCTGAGGATCAGATCAACAGAGCAGCCCCAGGGGGTGAGAGCAGGCACAGAGCAAGAGGAGGGAGGAGGTGAGGGGGATGAAGCAGGGAAAGGCCAGAGGGGTCTGTGATATGTCAGCTTTGGGGGCTGGTGATGAGTGTTGGGGTGTGGGAGGGAGGCTCCTGCTGACTTCCAAAGCATGTCACTTCTCGCTGGCATCGTGGATGTGTTCAATCCGGGTGCCTCCAACGGGAAGGAAGAGTTCCCAGCCCTGTGGCACCCTTCTTGTGTGGCCTTGAGACAGAAGCACTGCTTGGCTCTGTCTCCGTTCCCAATCTTTAAACCAGGACCTCCACCGAGACCTCATCAGCGTGCCGCGCTGCGAGCTCCAGGGATGAGAGCAGCACGGGGTGTGATCCCTACATCCCATAGCTGGCTGGGGCTGTGCACCCAGCACGGCCAGTCAGATTTCTCCTCAACAGCCCATCTCCGGGGCCAGCTGCCAGCCTGGCCCGTCTCAGAGAGCTGTTCTGGGGTCAGTAAAGGAGACAATGATGCTGCACGAGGGAAGACCCTCTGCTTTCTGGAAGAAGGCGAGGTCTGTATTTGTCACTTAGATGTGGGAAGGTGCCAACTCCCTGCTACCTGCTGGTTCAACAGAGGGTGAGACTTAGCCCTGCCTCTTGCTTTTAGCAGCACCAGCCTCCTGCAGCAGAGGAGTGGGGCAGGGCTAGCTCTTTTTTTTTTTTTCCTTTAAGCTCTCCTCTATTTCAAATCAATCCCACCCCTCCACTTCTCTCCCAACACTATGCAGAGTCAGTTCATTAGCAAACTGCAGAATCCAAATTCCCTCCCGTGGGACACAGTCTCTTTAAAAAGTCCAGAGCCTGTGCTGGGATTCATGTGGAGGGATTCAGTTGTCCCTGAGAAGGGACAGGTCTCCCAGAGTGACAGTGCCACTACCACACCAGGCACCGCTGCTCTGTCGAGGAGGCTGGATGCTGCTCATGCAGACTGGCTGGAGTGGGATCTGGGAGGAAAACAGAACATCACAGAGCAAAGAAATGACACTGCAGGTGAGTGACCATGAATCATCCTCACACTCACATTTTCTCCTGCATTACTATACTTTTTAAAAATTAAAGATGGTAATAGGTTACTGTAGTTGAAAATGAGATAATGGGAGATTTGAGGGAGATAAAATTATAATGGTATCCAGGGAGAGAAGGGGATAGGGAAAGAAAATTGAAAGGGATTCATTATGAACTTATCCTCACTTATAAATATTCCCTCAGGTTAGGACCTTATAGTGTTAATAATTAACCAGAATCTTATGAAGGCTAAAATAACTCCAACACACACGAAGATCATCGCTTCAGTATTCAGCATGTGCACAAACCCTGCCCGCTACTCCGCTCAGTTACTGTAGCAACAGTACATCTGCTTTCCACAATATCCTTCATTAATCATTTACACCCAGGGGAAAATAAAATAAAAGTCTTGGAGGAATGATACCATAGGAGCGATTTCTGCTTGCCTCCTGCCAGTGAGTAGGACCAGCTCTGAACGCAGCCTTTCATCTGCTGTTTACGGCCAAACACCTACATGGTGCAAGGCAGGGGATGGGTGCTACACAGTTCTCAGTCCCTCCACAGCTGTGGCGGGTTTGGGTTATTCCCTCGTTTTGGTGATGAGAGCAGTGTGACCCCTGGCAAGGGGATCGGCATCCTCAGAGGGAAGGATAACTGGAGGAGGGATGCACTGCCAAAAAGTCTACTTTTCCAGTGCTATTTCTTGCCCGCTGCAGGAAATGAGCTTTTGGGAGGTACCTCAGACAGAACCCTTGGGGAGGCTGGGTGGGCAGGAGGAGGGCTTGCTGTCTTCCCCCATCTCTGATCCATTCGTCCTTTGGCAGCTGGGGTGAGATGCAGCACCCCCAGCTGAGCTCATCCACTGCAGCCTCCCTTGCTCAGGAGGAGGGAGGAAGCATCGCTCCTTGCCCTAGGAGACCACAGACAGCAGCATTAACAAGGCAAGCACCCCTCAGCACAGCGGGATGAGCCTCTGCCAGCTGCAGCTCAGCCCAGGGGCAGCCCTGGCCCTGCCACAGGAACAGCGATCTCCTTTGCCATCCCCTCCTGGACCATCATCTCAAGGCTGCACCTCACTGCTTTACACAGCACCTCACTGCTTTACACAGCTCCTTCTCAGACTGATCCGGGTTATTTAAAGAGTGCAAATAAACTGGGTATAAATAACTCCTTTTATAATCTTTCCTGGAGTATCCAACATAAGAGAAAATGCATGTTCAGCATCTGCAGCCAGAGCAGCATCTTCATCTCATGGCAGAGGAACCAAGCCAAGACAGCACGAACCTTGGGCTTGTGGTGCTCCCTGGACACCATTGCCCTGAACATACCAGGAAGGAGTAAGTTCTGGTGGGACCAGACCCCATTAATCCAGGTGTAAGAGACATTATCCCTATGTCTCCTCCTCCCAGCATTCCCTTACCCTGGGGTTTTCAGGCAGTTAGCTGGTAGTCAGTAACTCTGAAAGCTTCCATCTTACTGCAGCCCAATGAGCCTTAAAGATGAGAAGCAAGCCAGCTACTGGGAGAAGGACTGGGCATATGTTAGAAACATCCTGTTTCTGCAGAAGCAACCTCAGACACCAGCCATTTATCAGGGTGCTTCGATTTCACCAACTCTGAAATTCCAGTGTGGAACTGTTTACAACCTGCTCTACCACAGATCAAACCATTGCGGGTGAGCAGCTCCAGCCAGAGGACCCCGCACGGAGAGAGCACCTCTCCAGTGTGCTCTGCTCAGACTGACCCCTGACTCGCCCGGTTCCCCTCCCACAAGCTGTTCTCATCTGCCAGCTGAGCTGATCCAAGCACCGAGCTCTGCTGGTGTCAGGGGCCAGGCTAGAGGCTGCCTGCCATCAGCACGAGCCCTGCACCTGAGAGCATCCCACCGTTCCGGTTCCCTAGCAGGTATGGAGCAGGACTAAGGAAGGACTGCTGTCGGTGGGACTCTGCCTCAGAGTGCTTCTCTGCGGGACGCACACGGCTGCAGGAGAACTTGGGTCTGGCTTCCCACTCTGGGTGGTTCGGCAGGTCCTCACCGGCTACAGCCCCAGGTGCTGCAGAGATACTGAAAGGCAGTGAACAGACAGCAATCACACCAAACAACTGGAAGGAGACATCTGGGTCTTGAAATAGTGTCCACCACTCCGCGTTCTGGGCAGAATTCAGACTGTTCTGGTTCTATGGTGTTAACCTACAAAGCACTAAAAAATGCCCCTGTGTGCTTTGGGACTGCAAATGCAGCTGATCCCTCTCACTAGTGCTTCTTTCCTGATGCTGTGTGGTTCTCATCATAACAGTATTGATGGGAGGGGACCTCTGGAGCTCTCCAGCCCCCCTCTCAGAGCAGGACAGTCACCAGCACTCCTCAGTCACCCTGCCTGTGTGTCTGTCCACCGAAGGCACGTGCCCAGCACCCTCTGTCACAAAAAGTCACCGGAGGCAGTGGGAGGAGGGCCTGGCTGGATAAGAAAATTCCTTTGGTGGCTGTAGTGCAACGGCCCTATGGGATGTCCCTGCTATGAAACAGTGAAGCACTTGCCATTGACCAGAAGGTGAAGTGTCACCTGGGAGGTGACAGGACATCCTTCAGAAAAGCCTACCGCTGAGACCGGCCGAGGAGCCTCTCATTACAGCAGTGCCTGCAGCTGGAGAAAGGGACCGTGACGTGTCACGACGTGACAGCAGATGCCACCCAAAAGAGTTAAACTTTAACCACATTGCAGCACAGATCAGTCTGCAGGAGGTGAAGGAGGTCGGGTGGGATCATGGGCTGTGGGGTTGTGGCTGTCCCTGCCCCACAGAAAGAGTCCCCTCAGGTCTCACCACCATCTCCCAAGTGCACAGCAAGGACAGTGTCAAGGACCAGTGCAGCATCGCAGCACCTCTCCAGTGTCCCACCGGCCTCTGGCAGAAAAGACAGAACCCCTCTTCCCGTGAGCTTCTGTGCTCTATGCCCTGACCAACAGAGAGGTGGAGAAAGGGAATCCAACCAAAGCTTCCTAATAGATGGGACATGCCTCGGCATTTCTTAGCCCTGGGAAGAGTGAACCTGTCCCTGAAGCCCAGTGCAGGAGGTGTCAGCAGTATGATGAGGAGGGGCTGCCGCAGAGGACTTGGCAAAGAGAGTTACCTGTACTTTGCAGGATGTCTCCAGAAGGTTTTCCATTCTCAGCTGCAAGAGCATGCTTGGAGAGGGGAGATTGTCAGGAGCTGGGTGTTTAACCCAGGGGACCAGCACCTTCAGTTCTCCTTGTGGAGACACAAGGCAGCTGAGAGCTGGTGCCAAGGTGCCAGGGAAAAGGCAGCAGCACGCTGACATTTCAGGAAAGCCTTGACTCCCAAGAGCATCCCAGGAGCATCCTTCAGCCTTGTGTACCCAGATCCCAGCAGGGAGTTTTGGAGTCAGTTGGACTCATGGTGGAGCAGTTCAAAGTTCCTCTGCTGCACAGGCAGAGCCAGCCCTTCACCTTCCTTTTTGTTCCTGTCCTTCGGGTGACAGCTCAGCTGTGCAGTGACAGAATACGTTAATGGGAAAAGGTGTTCAGGGTACCTGCCCTGCATCCCAGCAGTGTGGCGTGCTGGTTGCTACAGGCAGATGGTCCTCCTGAAATTTTGGAAGCTATTCAACAGCTAACCCAGAGAAGCCCCTTCTCTGCCACGGCTGCAGGTACAGCGAGTGTTGGTCCCAGCTCTGGACACATCACCCTGGACTGAGGGAGCAGAGGACAGGTACACAGAGCAGCTCCAGCACAAGGAGCATAGCATGGGCTCTGCACGGCGTCGCCTAGCCCGTTAATGAGGATAGCAAATTAGACTTCTTTAAATAACCAGGACCTGTTCAGGAAAGAGCGTAAGATCCTCAGATGGCCTGATCTCTGCTTAATCCCTGCAAACAGACACCTCTGATTAGTAGGATTGTCTTTTTCTGGTGGGGGGCAGAATGAGGGCTTTGCCTGGCAGGAGCCAAGCAGTGACATCTGGTGCTGTGTTTCCTAAACCCTGAGAGCCGACTTCTCTCCCCAGTTTCATTCTCAACCTTCTCACTTTTCCTCCTCATCCCAGCACCAAACCCTCTTCATTAGCATCTGACCTGGAGCATGAGCACCTGCACCTCTCCATCGGTGAGCACAGCCCTGGCACAAGTCATGCTGGGGATCAGAGGAGTGCTGAGCCTCTGGAAGGGGCAGATGAGGTGGGCAGAGGTGGGCAGGAGTCACTCTTGAGGATGCTTTGTCTGCAGGGACTGGGTGGGCAGCAGGGCTGCTCCGTGCCCCCCTGCACCAGTGACACAAATTAGAGGAGCCACATCACTGATGCAGAATTCTTGGTTAATGAGCAGGGACACTAATGAATCTGTGTGTTATCTCAATGTGTCCTCAGCCTCTAGGACAGCCCCAGGACACTTTAAGCAAACAAATGAAGGAAACATGTCTATTGGGGCTTGCCTTGCACCTGGACCAGCCCCACCAGAAGGTGTGGATTCAAGACAACTGTACATTCACAGGAGCAATTTGTACAGGCTCACCACAAATATTTTTGCTGAAGATTTTCTGAAAGATTTGTCAGGTTTTTTATCAAAACCAAAAATTATATTTCTCTTGGTGGTGGGTTTTTTTAATTATTTTTCCAGCCTCATTTTCTTAATGAGATTCTGAAATTTCAACCCTCCCCCAAGACATACACTGTTCTCTGTGTTGATGAAGATCAGTTTTGGCTGAAAATGATTTTGATGGAAAATGTTCATCTGTCTCTCCATCAGGATAAAACCTTAATGGAGCCCCGCAATGCAAAAGTGCTGGCATGACTGAATGTCTTTGCAAAGAGAACAGCCCCTGGCAAGGAGGGAAGAGCCCCTCTCAATCCCAGCTGCATTCTTGTAGCAGCCTGGGAGGGGTAGGAGACCCACCGAAGGAAGAGGGTCCATTTGAACCTCATGAGGTTCAACAAGGCCAAGTGCAAGGTCCTGCAGCTGGATGGGGGCAATCCCCAGTATCAATACAGGCTGGGGGATGAAGGGACTGAGAGCAGCCCTGAGGAGAAAGACTTGGGGGTGCTGGGGGTGAAAAGCTCAATGTGAGCCTGCAGTCGTGTCCTGGGGGCATCCCCAGCAGTGTGAGCAGCAGGGCGAGGGAGGGGATTGTCCCCCTCTGCTCCGCTCTGCTGAGACCCCCCCTGGGGTGCTGCCCCCAGCTCTGGGGTCCTCAGCACAGGACAGACACGGAGCTGCTGGAGCGGGGCCAGAGGAGCCCCGGAGATGGTCCGAGGCTGGAGCAGCTCCCGTGCGAGGACAGGCTGAGAGAGTTGGGGGTGTGCAGCCTGGAGAAGAGAAGGCTCCGGGGAGACCTTCCAGCACCTTCCAGTGCTGAAAGGGGGCTACAGGAGAGATGGGGGGGCTCTGGATCAGGGGGTGCAGGGACAGGACGAGGGGGAACGGTTTGAAGCTGGAAGAGGGGAGATGGAGATGAGATGTGAGGAAGAAATGTTTTCCTGTGCGGGGGGTGAGGCAGTGGCCCAGGGTGCCCAGAGAAGCTGTGGATGCCCCATCCCTGGAGGGGTTCAAGGCCAGGCTGGATGAGGCTTTGGGCAACCTGGGCTAGTGGGAGGTGTCCCTGCCCATGGCAGAGGGTGGGACTGGACGGGCTTTAAGGTCCCTTCCAACCCAACCCATTCTGAAAAAAAAAGAAAATTACAGCTGCTGGGAGCATGAGAGCACCGTGCAGAGCAGCACTGACAGAGCAGCACACCTATAGGAATCAGAGGTGAAAGAGCAGTGGAGCAAGAACAGGATGGTTTTGTGGGAAACCCTGGTCTGAAACAACTGGAGGCATGGTGTGGCATCTGCCAACAGGCAGGGCTTCACAAATGCCAATATCACCTCAGACCTGTATCTGAATTGTGAATTAAACAGGTCCGGAAATATGACCGGGCACTGAGACCAACCAGCATGAGCAGACCACACTATCCCGTGAACTTTGCCAGTCCCTGCAGCAGGATGGATGCATCCAAAATTGCCCCAGGAATGCTCCAGCTGCTGATCATGTTCATGAATTGCTCTGGAGAGATCTATCTGGCACAGCCCAAACCCAGGGCCCTTTCTGACAATTTATCAGTGCAGACAATTGCATTTCTAACCCTGGCAAGCACTGCCTGACTGTGTTTAACGTGTCTGCCATGGTCTGCTGCTCTGTAGTACAAGTGAGAACTGAGGGTTTGGTGCCCGGCATTGCTTCATACCAGACAGGAAGCAAGAACTCATGTTCTGCCATTAGATCCTCTAAGAATGCTTTTTAAATGAGAGCTATGTGCTAAAATTCTTGTTCACTGAAAGAGTGCTCAGGCATTGGAACAGGCTGCCCAGGGCAGTGGTGGGGTCACCATCCCTGGAGGGGGTCAAGAAACGTGTGGATGTGGTGCTTGGGGACATGGGTTTGTGGGTTGGGTGGTGTTGGGTTGACGGTCGGACTTGATGATCCTTGAGATCTTTTCCAACCTTAATGATTCTGTGATTCTATGATTAAAATACACTTTCTGCATGGAGTGGGTAGACAGATCGATTAATCCATCAACAGTTTGCTTAGACATACAAGCAGACCATGGCCATCTAAGGCTGAGCAGAGATCAGTGGCAGGTACTGTTGTAGCAATTTCACATTTGCTGCCATGCGATGGGGCTCTCATTTGCCATTTTTATGCTCATTTCTGCCACATTTGTCAATTTGTTAGCATCACATTGAATACCGTTATCAACTGGTTGAATTAATTCTGAACACAGTCTCGATGAAAATAGATCGTATTCATCACACCAAGAGGCTGATGGAGCCATCTTCCCTTTCAGTGATGTCCTGGACCTCTTCCCATGGAACTTTACCCCTGTTCTCACAGACTATGGCGGTGGATTTGTACCCCAGGCTGGACACAGTCCTTCCCATCTCACCAGCCTGTTCTCAGGGACACAGGGGTACAACCTCCCCCAGCCCCTCCACCGCCAGCCAGTTACGCCGTCAGCCTAGGAAAGGATCTGCGGGGCACGGTGCTATTTCAGGGACTGGACTCAACCACCCAGGGGTCTGTTCCAGGTCTGGGTTCCTAATTAAACCCTTGCCAATTCTAACACCTTCCAAATGGAAAGAGACATCTGCTTTGTCTACTCATGTATCCAGCACACCAGATAATAAGGCAGACAGATTTTAGCAATCAGGAATCCCAGCACATGGGTTATTTATTACACATTTCCTAGAGATTTTGCTTCAGGGCAGTTGAACTCTATGGCACAATACAGAGTACAAAGTGAGCTAATGCAGTCCAAGCAACTCTTAGAACAAAGGAGTGCAGCCATTTATCTTCTTGCTTAGGCATCCTGAAGAAGACCCACTGTAAAGGCAAGTAGAGTTTGCCCAAGGCTTAGCCACTGCTCATTGATCTACCCCCAGGGCCAGTATCTATTAGCGAGAGGAGAGGATGGCATTGTCTAAATGTGCTGAAACGCGTGAGTTGTGGGGAACTAATAAGCAGAGCAGCTCTTCCAACACCAGCTGCTCCCCACCAAGGGAAGGGTCTGTGATCTCCATCCTGGCTGGATGGTCCCATTACTTGGGGTCTGTTTTTGGGAGAGGGCCTGTGCAGGGCAGGCTGTGGACCCCACACGCTGCCGTGCCTCCAGCACAGGGCTGGCACTGCACCAGGCTTGTGCCGGGTTTTCACTCAGTGTCCCCTCGCCCAAGCTAGAGGATGGGCGAGAGGGCTTCAGGGGGTGGCAAAGGGCCCCCGCTCGCCGGCTGGACTGTGCCCACCTGGCAGGGCTGGCTCCGGAGCAGTGCCACTGCCTTCATCCCGATGCTCCCAGCCACCGGGCACGGGAGGGAGGAGGGAGCTGTCTGTTTGTATATTTTACTCTGTAACCTTTTGGGGTGGAAAATAGCTCTAAGCGTCAAAGAGGAGAATTAAAGTGCATTTTAATGATATGCGTCTTCTGTCTGAGTGAGCATTTCGGATTACAATATCATTTGGGTCCATGTGATGAAATCCAGCCAGTGAAAAATCTCCCATCATCTCTTTCTACATTAATACACATATTTGTGTTTTAGAGCTTAAATTTAACTGTTATGTTCTTTCAAAAGTAATTAAACTAGGCTTCAAATGAGGAAATAACCTGATGTACTCTCTGCCCGCCAACCACACATGAATATTAAAGTGGTCAGAAACAGATCTATTTGTGAAAAAAAAAATTATAGATTAATTAAATGCAGTTTTCCTTCCCTGCAGCTTCATTCAACCTTTATATCAAAAACGACATGAAATGCATCTGTGTTCATTTGTTTAAAAAAATCCTTTGAACACACCTCCATCTCCATTGAAATTAAAAAATGACTTCGCACAAAGAATAACAAAAAGCCTTCTGTTCAGGAATACAATGAGTAATGAACTTCGAATCATATCTGCATGAAAGATTGTCAAGTTGGATATTGTTTTTCCATATGACCTGTTTTTTTCTAATTATTGTATTTTTCCTGGCTCTGATTTTATAAACAGTGGCACCTCTCCCCTTAGCTGGCTTAAAAAGACGCTTGTTTAATCTTTGACATTTCCTATTCCACAGGCTTCTTTGCAATTGTCACACAATAGAGCCTTGTTGGTCTCAGTTTAATTAAACACAATTATTGAGCTTTAAGTAGCAGAGGCAGTGACACTTTAAAAAGTTCCAACCCAAACATTGCTTTTTCTGCTTGAAAAATAATACAGTGTCAGTAAATAATTAAAACATACAAATCATCAGAATTAATTAGCATCTTAACACTTTTAGGTGCTTACGAGTCTGTATTTCTGGACATCTCATTTGAAATGCTTTTTGGACACTGCTAGAATCTGCAAGCAGCTTTTTGGTGATATTCTCCAGGGTCACGGACAGAGACCTTCGCCTTTCTCAGCAGCCGGGTGAGGAGTTAAATCCCCGCAGTGTGTCACAAGGTCACCTGCGATATGAAATCCTCCGTTCCCCATCTTCTCTGAATATGCAAAGCGGGCTCCTGCGCCAGCACAGCCCCCCCGCCCCGGGGTGTTCGGCAGCATCTTGCAAACTGAGTCCTGTAGGAACCAACCCTGTGCCACTGCAACTCAGATCCGCGCTGATTTTCTGGTTTCTCCATGAAAAAAATGAAAGATGTGCATCCATTCCCAAGCAGTTCTGTTCAGCCACAGCTGGGAAGACTCAGAGAGGCTTTTCTCTTCGCCTCACCTTCCCTGCACGGACTGGAGACCTCCAGCACCTCTCCAGTGCTGGCTCCACAGCATGCTGGGCTTCCAGTCGCTTATTTCCATGCAGTTCACATGTGCTTGTATAGCAAACTGTCAATATTCAGTGCGGTCATTCCCACACGCCGGCCCATCAATATTTATTGCAGTAATTTCCACCCATCTGAATAATAGAAATTGCAGATGAAAAAGCTGGACAGCAGCAGTGACAGGAAGGAAATTGAGTGTCGCAGTTCTCAGTGGAGTGCCTGGAAGAGGCTGCTCTCGACTTGAAATGTAGCCTTGTGCCTTTCATCCCATTACACCTACTTGCTCCAAACCGGTTCTTCTTCCTCTTTCATGAGTACACTTTTCAAATGATAATGGGCTGGTATCATGACCTTGCTGAAGCAGAGACTGCCGTGCTAAAAATATTAATGCTTTTCATCTTTGCTTCCAAGTCCCAAACGGTTTTGCTGGTTTTCTCTGAACATTTCAAGCATACTGATGTCATTATAGCAATGAACTTGCCCCTGTCTGGCTATAATATGATAAACCGCTGCATGTGCATGCAAATTTTTGATTTCATAACCATTTTGGCTGTGTGGCACCCAGGCAACCCCTCCCTGCCCGTCAGATTGGAGCATCATGTGGCAGACAAGTGACTTATTCAGGCCGCCATGGAAGACCCATGAACAGAGCCCTAGATGTCCACAACCCAGTGTGGTCTTCAACATGCTCACACTTTCACTGAACATGTGGATGTAGGAATTGCATCTCATATCCTGCTCTTGTCTAAGCTAGATCTTACCCCACTGCACTGGCCAGTCAGAGGGGTTGAGTGCTATCGTACCTACAACACCAGCTTAGGAAATCTGGCAGAGCCAAGAACATGGTGCACAGCCAGCCCCAGGCATCCTCTGCACTCCAGGGATATTCAGAAACCTGGATGTTCCAGACCACGAGGGGAACCTGAAAATACGTAACTCTACAGGACCCAACAAGATGTATCGCAGAGTCCTGAGGGAACTGGCTGATGTAGTTGCCAAGCCACTCTCCATCATATTTGAAAACTCACAGCAGTCAGGTGAAGTCCCTGGTGACTGGACAAAGGGAAACGTTGCATCCATTCTTAAAAGGGTTGCAAGGAGGACCCTGGAAACTACCGACCTGTCAGCCCCACCTCTGTGCATGGGAAGATCATGGAACAGATCCTCCTAGAAGCTACGGTAAGGCCCATGGAGGACAGGAAAGTGATTCAAGGCAGCCAGCATGGCTTCACCAAGGACAAGTCCTGCCTGACCAACCTACTGGCCTTCTAAGATGGAAGGAGCAAGACAGGGTACAGAGATGGTGGGTGGTGTGGAGCTCCCTTTGTGCACAGCTACAGAGAGCTTCCAGCTGCCTGTAGGACCATAACAGGCTGCAGACTAGAGCCATGTGTATTTCCTTATCTTAAGGTCAATGTCCTTGTAAAGTTGCAACGATCTCTAGCTGAGTAGAAGAGGAAGGAGAGTTCAGGCAAGTGCCATGATCCTGTCATGTTCCTGTCTGGGGATGTGGCTGTCAAAGACAGGAGGATCAAAGAACAGAGCAGCCACCCCAGCCATTGCCATGGGCAGCCCCTGCCTCCCTGCCCGGGGCTCTCCCAGCCTCATGTCAAGGCTGTCCACCCCATAGATCCCTGACAGACAGGAGACACCCATCCTGGGCTAACCATGTCACCAACCATGTCACCAACCCCACTGCAACATGGGCACCACCAGTGTTTTCTCCACTGTGACCTGGATGCTAGGGCTGGTGCCAGGAGCTCATGTGTGGCCCAACCCTTGGCTACCTGGGGACAAAGGGTGCGCGGCTTTGCCGTGGCTTTAGGGAGCCTTGACTATCCAGCCATGAGTTGATGGGGACATGACTCGGACTGGCTAGTGCCACTTGAACATGGACCCAGTGCTGGCTCCTGTGTCCATGGCCCTCCAAAGCCAACACACCTTTGCTTGGTCCCTTGTGGTGCTTACAGATGTGTCACAGCTGGACGGGGGGTAGCATCCAGGAAGTGCCCGGTGACCAGCAGCACAGGCTGTGCTGTGTGTGTGAGCTCAAGCTGGGTGTCTCAGTGCTGCGTGGCAAAGCTCTGCATGAGATGGAATGGGGGTCAAGCTCTAGGACTTTCTGATGCACCCACCATCATCCTCAGGCCCTGGAGCAAAATGTTATACCTCTGCTGGAAAACCGACTGTGGCCCTGCACGCCTCCTGAGACAGCAGACAGTGCTCCTCTGGGAGCATCTCCTGTTCAGCCAGCGGTTGTCCCCTGCAGCACACAGCTCTGGGCTGATCCCGGCCAGGCGAGGAAGGAGCTATGGGTTCCTTCCTCCTCACACAGTCATCTGGAGTCAGACCCTGTCAGTACGTCAGGCATGGCGGGATGCTGGGCGATAGTGATGCTGCAGGACTCAGCTCTTGCTTGCAGGGTTGTCCCTACGAGGTGCTCCACAACAATCGACCACTCATTGCCTTGGGATGGCACATGCACCATGAGGATAGAGACTTGCCCTTTTCTCTGCATAGCCACCCACCACTCAGCTTTTTCTCTGCCAGTCCTGGCACAGGAACAGGGAAATCCATCCTGCTTCTAGTGACTTTTTTACATTGAATGGGAGAGTCTCCACAGAGGCAACAGAGCTTTTGCCAGAGCACACCCCAGCCTACGAAAAAAGCTGCATCTGAGACACTTCCAGCTCTAACCTCTGGACAAGTCTTCCAGGAGGATTTCATCCCCTGGGATGATGACAGCATGGGTGGTCCTATCAGAGGTAATCACAGCAG
>VZTO01003702.1:101693-195688 GCA_013400615.1 Syrrhaptes paradoxus
GATGGAAGGAGCAAGACAGGGTACAGAGATGGTGGGTGGTGTGGAGCTCCCTTTGTGCACAGCTACAGAGAGCTTCCAGCTGCCTGTAGGACCATAACAGGCTGCAGACTAGAGCCATGTGTATTTCCTTATCTTAAGGTCAATGTCCTTGTAAAGTTGCAACGATCTCTAGCTGAGTAGAAGAGGAAGGAGAGTTCAGGCAAGTGCCATGATCCTGTCATGTTCCTGTCTGGGGATGTGGCTGTCAAAGACAGGAGGATCAAAGAACAGAGCAGCCACCCCAGCCATTGCCATGGGCAGCCCCTGCCTCCCTGCCCGGGGCTCTCCCAGCCTCATGTCAAGGCTGTCCACCCCATAGATCCCTGACAGACAGGAGACACCCATCCTGGGCTAACCATGTCACCAACCATGTCACCAACCCCACTGCAACATGGGCACCACCAGTGTTTTCTCCACTGTGACCTGGATGCTAGGGCTGGTGCCAGGAGCTCATGTGTGGCCCAACCCTTGGCTACCTGGGGACAAAGGGTGCGCAGCTTTGCTGTGGCTTTAGGGAGCCTTGACTATCCAGCCATGAGTTGATGGGGACATTTCTCGGACTGGCTAGTGCCACTTGAGCATGGACCCAGTGCTGGCTCCTGTGTCCATGGCCCTCCAAAGCCAACACACCTTTGCTTGGTCCCTTGTGGTGCTTACAGATGTGTCACAGCTGGACGGGGGGTAGCAGCCGGAAGAGCCCGGTGACCAGCAGCACAAGCTGTGCTGTGTGTGTGAGCTCAAGCTGGGTGTCTCAGTGCTGCGTGGCAAAGCTCTGCATGAGATGGAATGGGGGTCAAGCTCTAGGACTTTCTGATGCACCCACCATCATCCTCAGGCCCTGGAGCAAAATGTTATACCTCTGCTGGAAAACCGACTGTGGCCCTGCACGCCTCCTGAGACAGCAGACAGTGCTCCTCTGGGAGCATCTCCTGTTCAGCCAGCGGTTGTCCCCTGCAGCACACAGCTCTGGGCTGATCCCGGCCAGGCGAGGAAGGAGCTATGGGTTCCTTCCTCCTCACACAGTCATCTGGAGTCAGACCCTGTCAGTACGTCAGGCATGGTGGGATGCTGGGCGATAGTGGTGCTGCAGGACTAAGCTCTTGCTTGCAGGGTTGTCTCTACGAGGTGCTCCACAGCAATCGACCACTCATTGCTTTGGGATGGCACACGCACCATGAGGATAGAGACTTGCCCTTTTCTCTGCATAGCCACCCACCACTCAGCTTTTTCTCTGCCAGTCCTGGCACAGGAACAGGGAAATCCATCCTGCTTCTAGTGACTTTTTTACATTGAATGGGAGAGTCTCCACAGAGGCAACAGAGCTTTTGCCAGAGCACACCCCAGCCTACGAAAAAAGCTGCATCTGAGACACTTCCAGCTCTAACCTCTGGACAAGTCTTCCAGGAGGATTTCATCCCCTGGGATGATGACAGCATGGGTGGTCCTATCAGAGGTAATCACAGCAGGGTCCTTTTTGTCTTACTTGGGGGAAATCTCAGCTTTTCAGATAGGAAAGGTGGGCATTAGCGTCTCAGCCACTCAGGGTAAAACCGGTGATACAGAACCAACAATACAGTTCTTGTCTGCTGTGAAGTCCAGCAAAAAGATTTGAAAAGGAGGCAATGTTTTCCTTAGATAAGTGATAATAGTCTGGGTATAATGTGCAGCCAATTCAATACTCAGCAGCTTTATGCCTGTAGCAGGTGTTTGTTTAAGAGAGATTTCACAGTACAGAGAGAGGTAAATAGCAGATTTCTTCCTTTAATGGGCCTCAGGCTCATTAAATGACATTTCACTTTTCTCGTGCACAAGGTTTTTATTCATTAAAGGGATCCACTCTATTTCCAAGGGTGTTCTTTTCTCCTTTATTGACAATTCACCTAATGTGTTGAAAGTTGCGCATCTGGATGGGGGACAGGCAGTTGCTGTGCCTCTGCTTCCAGCCTGGGTGCACTTTCTACCTCCACAAGTGGCTCCTCTCACACTGAAAACATGCAACTTGACAGATTTCATGTTTTCCAGATTCATTTTTTTCTGAAAAACAAATCTTGTGTTATCTGGATTCATTCTCTTCTGAAAGAAAAATTGTGTCTCCAAAAGGCTGCATTTTTTCAACCTCAAAACAGACATGTCATTGCACCCGGCACACCCAGGAAGGCGTGGAATTTGCTTTTGAGATGAACCAGCTTACAAAATTCAAAAATCTCTGCAAAATCTTTGAATTCTCTTTATTTTTTTCCCCCCACATTGATCATTTTCTTCTCTTGCCTCCAAAATATCTGTATGAGCCTGTTTCTTCACAGCAGGTCCCTGTGCAAGGGGACAGTCCCCACAGGTAAGGTGCACACAGTAGGAACTGTCAAGAGCCACAAAATAAGGTAACCATCAAACACTGGAGGAGGTAGTAAATGCCCTCAGACATGTCATCTGGGCTTTTTTTACCTCTTAAACTTACAGATCTTTCACAGGAGACTGCCCTTTCCCACACTTGGTCGACTTGAACCTGTTGATCGGAGCCAGCCCAGACCCACGGGTTATCCCTCGTGTTTATTTGCACACGCATGACTCAAGTGTCGAGATCAACAGAGGACGGGGTGAACCTTTGTCTCTGGTGTGTGGGACACACCATATTGTTCCAGCATCTCTCCTCAGAGGTCTGGGATTTACAAAGCCAAGAGACTCCCATCCACAGCCCTTCTCCTTAACGACACAGGCGATGGCTTCCCACACCACCCCAAAGCAGCTCTGGTGCCGACAGCTGAAGCCAGCCCTGGCGTGGACCAGAGGAGACCATCTCCTCTCCAGCCCCACCGCAAGGCAGGGAGCCTGCACAGCCATGGGATGGGTCACAAAGTCCTTGACTCCCCCCACTAAAACATTAGCAGCCACACACTAAGGACCAGGCAGGGTTTGAGGCCAGCTGCCCTGGCAGGATTTGCCCATCAGAAAATCCAGATGTTGCCCCTGCACGCTGGAGGTCCTCTCCACTCCCCTCCTCTCCTCCATCACCCCCACTCCGACCAGCTCCTGCTGTTTCTGCCCCTTCAGGCTAATTTAAAGAGAGACCATCAGGGCTCCTCGTTCCTGGTCTCCTACTTGTCTCATGCTCATAAGGTCGTGATGGGATTTGCAGAACGGACAGGCAGCTGTATGGTGGGAATCAGAAACAGCTGAGGGTCCACTGGCACAGACAACTCCAGAGACATGACCTGGAGTAAACACGGGAGGCTGATGGAAAATGTTGCATCTTTTGTTGCTATCAAAATGAATTTTACTGCTAAAGAGTTCAGCTCAAATGCCTTGTTCCCCTGAGACCTGTATCATGATTTTTTTAACTGACTTGCAACCCAGTAAGATCTCCAGATTGAATCCAGTGTGTGAACGACGGCACAGCTCCTGAACCTTGAGCCACAAGGGCAGTGTGGAAGCACAGGTGTCTTGCTCAGAAGATGGGCTTGCTGAAGTCCCCGGCTTCATACTAACGAAGAAAAGATCAGATGAAGGAGTTCACCCATACCGTCTGCAGCTCGGTCCAGTGGGATAAAGGTGTTTCCTCCGAGAAAAAAGCAGTGACCGAGGAGAGCTTTGAATTAATGGCTTTATAATTTGACAATGGGATTTGAAAGTTCCTGATCAAAGAGAGATTAATGATCCAGAAAAAAAAAACCATAAAAAACAAAAAAAAAAACCAACAAAAAAAACCCCTAAAAGAAACAGATGCTTCGTGTTTACATACTTGGCAGAGCTCTGAAACCAGGCAGGAACACCCCTGCATCAGCTCCAGTACAGGGCCCTGGAGGAGGCCTGGGGCTAGCACAGTCTCCACCGCCAGCAAATAAACTCAGTGATTTAATAAAAAGTTCAAGCAGCATTTCTTTTGTGTCCTTTATAACAGAATTTATTATTAGTTTGCTGTCTTAAATTAGTCACAACTGCAGGCCCGTGGGAAGCAGATAAATACTCCAGCAGACAAATCGTGATGGCATCATCTCTTCTGGTGGGATGCTCTGTTCTTTCCCACCAAATGTCAGGGTTTCCCAGGCTCAGAGTTCCTGCACAGAAGAGCTTTGCAGGTTGTTTGTGATAAGAAAAAATAAAAGTTTGCCCCATTCTTTCTTCCCGAAGAAGAAAAGCCTGGAAAAAAGCCTTGTAAGAATAAAATCTAAAGATGAGAATTAAGAGGATGGCTGACTTAGCTCTTCCATCTAAAGCACTTTCTCATTTGAACACATTTGAGTTTGGTTTTTTTTTTCTTCAAAGCTAAAAGGCAACAACAAAATAAAAGTTAATTATTTTTTGGGGTCAAATAAACCATTTATTTCCATTTACCCCTGAGACTCTCAGTTTTGTGTCAAGCAGTTGACAGCGATTCCAAATTGAGAAATATTTATCTTGAAATAACATACTCGGTTTTTTTAAACACAAATAACCTCTGTAACAACACAAACTCTGGGTTGGCTTCTCCTTCACCCCCTTCTGTGCCTTCTTGCTGAATGAGGCCCCGCTCACACTGGGGCACTGCCCAACCACCCGGCAGAGCCCCCATGGCTGACCACAGCCTGTCCTTCCACGCAGCAACCAAGCTCAAAGTCTCCGTCGACTGCAGACTCTGGGCCAGGCTTTCAGCTGCTGGAAAGGATGGAGCACACTAAGCACATGCCTGCACAGATCTGGGGATTCATCAGTCTGTTTAGGTTGGAAAATCATGGGAAAACTTAAGAGAACACAAAGATTTTCTATTTTTTAAATTGCTTCCACTTTTTTTTTTTGTTTTGCTTTATTTTTGGCTTTTTTTTGTTTCATATTCACTCAAAGCAAAATTATTTTCCCAAGTTTTGCAGCTCAGCCAAACAAATGAATTAATAAAGCTCTAATTATTTGCATCTCACAAAAAGTCTTTGATCCAGAGCAGTGACCTCAAGCTGATGGATGTACAGGCCGTCAGCGATCTACTCCTCTCAAGACAGTTCCCGTGAAATCCCCCTTGTTCACTGTGACCCCCTCATGTGACAAAGAACCTTCTCATCGTTGTCCAACACTGGTAAACAGAGACGTCTTTATGGAGGAAACCCTCTACATTGGAGATGCAAAGCCAGCCATGATACCAACCTCCCTCGATCAGGAGGTAGGTCATGGGGTCTTCAAGACCAGCAATGGTAATGGCAGCTTCAGAGGTTCAAAATCAGAAATCTAGTGACAAAACCATTAAATGGATTGCAAATCCCCTCTGTATTTTCCCACGTCTGCCCCTGCTAACATCTGTGAGTACGGAAAGCACCATGAGGCTTCGGCTCCGTGGAGGAAATGCCCACACCTACAGTGGGGTGACACGGCCAGGACGGTAGTGTCACAGCTGGAAGGGTATTGCATCCCTGGGAAGTACTTCTACGTTGGAAGGATGTTAGTTCAGAGCTTCTTATGAAGTTAGACTCTTACTCTGCTTTTAAAAGATAAAACACGTGAATAATCAGGAACCAGAACTTTAAATAGACACAAAATGTCTGAAGTGATGAAATCACAGGGAGAAACACAAAATCATCAGCTTTTGCCAGTGCTCCTGCACCCTCAGTCTGAGTCAGAAAACTCAAGGGACCGAAATGACTTCATATGTCACGCCATGCCCAGAGCACCGGGCACCTGTGGGGGGTCCTCAGCTGTGTAGGCTGCAGCATGGCCATGCTGCATTTCACTTTGGTGACACAGGGAAAGGCTGTGCCATGGCATCAGGTATCACCCTTTATTCTTGACGTCAGTGGAGATATTTCCAGGATGAGCATGGCTTTCTCTTAACCTTCATGTAGTCACAGATTGCAAGGTCAAAAGACGATGTCTTGACCAGCTAGCCTGGCTTCCTGCTGGCACAAGTTCACAGTGCTCTTCTGGATTTATTTTGGAAAATATACAGAGCTATTCACATTTGATTTACGGCTAAGGACCAGAGATTCAGGCACCAGCTGTTCTCAATAACAACTTTCAGTCTAAATGGATGCGAATTAGATGCAAAACCTACTGCTGTCTTTAGCAGCCATGCAAACAGCTAAAACACAACATGCTGTTTACAGCTCTGAGATATTTTATCTAAACATACTATTTCCAGTGCTTTTAGTTAGATCAGGGATCCTAAACCCGTCTGGTATTTAATTTCTAAATGGTTGTATTAATATGTTGTGAGTCAGGCTGTACTCCGCCAAAGGGCTCCTGCCCGTGCACGGTGCATACCTGCCTCAACCCCGCGCTCAGGAGCTGGGCGAGCACAGCCACCTGTACACCACAGCTGTCACCTCAATAATCTGCATTGTATAGGCCACCTGATAAGTTGTCTGTGGGGTTTGCTAGCCTGCCACACCACGCATTTGCTTCATCTTGGGGAAGGAAAAAAAAAAATGAATGTGCAAACAGTGCCTTAAGTGCCTACGTCACGTTATCTCAGAGAAGCAAAGCAATATCTGCAGCCTGACACAGAGAAATAAACATGGGCTTTTCTCTCTGCCACAGACTCTGCAGGATGCCCAAATCCCGGAGCACTGCCCCGCGCAGGGGGATTTCACCCAGGAACAGCATCAGTGCCTCATCCCCCCCAGCACTGCTCACCGGGAAAGGTCACTCAAGGCACTAATCCCAGGGCAAACAGTGGCAAAATGTGTCCCAGGCCAGTGAGCGCAGCTTATCTGTGTTTGTGAAGAGGCGTCACCTTGCCGGTCAGGGTGTGTATCTGCAGCGAATACGAGATGTATTTGATCTATTTCCCTCCTTTCTCTTCCTTGTTCACCAATGCATTTGTTAATGCACAGGGTAGATGTTTCCCCCTGCAAAGACGACCGTGTAACAGATGCTGAAGACTCGCAGAGCCTTTTCCTATCACGCCAGCTCTCCAGCAAGGGATCTCCTGGCCCCACAAGCCCAGGCTGTGTGCTCACACCAGCACGTTCTCAGACCTGCACTGGGAATGACTCCCTGCTGCCAGTCTGCCCAGTATGAGAAGAGCTCACTGCCACCTTCCCTGCACCTACCAGCACATCAGCTGGAGAGAAACAGAAACCAAGCCTCTGAAAGCTGATACACGCTGTGAGGAGATTGATCCAAGTGGGAAAGATGGACATAGGAGATGTCTCCACACAACAGGGGTTGGATCAAGCATCTCAGCTTGGCCCCAGTCCTGGGCCATGACATCCCACAATCTAAGGTCATTCATTTTGGCACAAGGGGAGGACAGGACATGCTGTGCTGAGATGCCAAGAAGGAAGCTGGCGCCTGGAGACTGGCACTTCTCCAGTCTCAGTATTTTCCTACTTAGGGTGCATAATATTGACCAAAAAATGACCATGCACCCTGCTATCCTGGGCAGAGGCATCCCAGGTCAAGGCTGCGTGCAGGTCTTCTGTGCACCCTGGGTTCTGCAGCAACCTACAGAAGAGACGCTGGGAGATCTACGCGGCTCCGAAAGACCTGCTGCTTCTGTAGAGCTGGAGGAGCCTGCCACACCGCTGGGATCATACACACCTATGGCCTGGGCAGGCTGCCCAGATAGGATGCTATTTGTGTTAAGCCTCCTGGTTAGCTGATTAACAGGAATCTGGGGGGGAGAAGACAGCTGGTGGGCTGCAGGATGCCTGGGACTTCTAGGGATGTTCTTGCTGTGACCTGGCACAGTAACTGCCTCCCGTCAGGCTGGCTTCAACGCAGAGAGTTGCTGGATTGCAACAGGACTCGCTCTGTCCCCTGTCCCCAGAAATCTCTTTCCTGTCACCACCCAGCTGCAATCCTGCTCCGTGCTCTCCTTTGCATCCCCTGTCAGAGCACAGGTCAGAGACACCCAGCACGACACACACCCCATGCTCATGACCCCACGTGCATCTGCTTCTCCCTTCTGCCCTGAAAAACGAGTCAGCGGGGTCTGAAGGACAGGTTGGTCCGAGAGGAGACCTGGGACAAAGTGATAAGCCAGGGCAGTCAGTGAGCCCTGGATGCTCAGGACGATGGAGTTTTGGGGTAACACTGCTCAGAGGACCTGGTGGTGTAGGCACTGGCTGTGGCACTAGTCCCCATGTGTCCTCACAAGATATCGGCACCGTGTTGTTGTCACCGTGCAGCGACTCGGGGTAGGACGAGTTCACGTAAGCAGGAGTGTTCGTCAGTCCACTTAAGGTAAACTTTGGGTAGGTTTGAAATGTTTGCTTTAGTCGGTCAGGATTAAATTTGGTTTCAGTCAGGATTAAATTTGGCTGAATTTCAACAATCAAAATCTGAATTGCAACAGTTTTTTTTAAAAATCCAATTTTCAAGTCCTTTTGGTTGCTGAGAACGGCTTGCACAAGCCCAGAATACGTGGCTGCAAAATCAAGTGTGAAATAAAAGTCCCTTGGATTCCTGCCTTATCAGAAACAATCTCAGCTGACTGCTGGCTTTCAGCCTGGAGATTGGTAACACCTCGTGGGTATGGGAAAGTAGTGTGGACAGAAAACAAACTCCATTATAAGAATGCATTCAGCACACTACAAAACAAATGGAGATGGAATAGCCACCAGGATAAGGAGGAAAAGATGGAATTGCTGAAGAATATTTGAAGCAAATATAAAGGCTGAAGATCTCACAGGTCCTTTACTAGATGGAAATGATCAGGTTGTCACTAGCAGTCTCCTGGGCTTAACACAGCTCCAAGGAATTCAATAAACTGCTTTGTTAATATCTGGAAAGGAAGTGGGAGATGCTTTCCCACCAAGCTGAGATAACACAGAAGTGTGTGCTCCACCCCTGAGAGAAGGAGGGTGTTAAACTGTAATTGAGAAAAAACAAAGTTTAATTGATTGCTTGAAAACTTCAAAGTTAAACAGCCCCAATAATCTGCAACCAAGCGTCTGGAAGGGGATGCTCTCATAGGCTGATGATATTTTTAATAAATCTAGAGATGCCATGAAAGATTTACAAGGCTGGGAGAAAACAAATGCTATGGCAGTCTTCACATAAGATCAGCGGGGAGGCATGAGATAATTAGAGAGCTGTCACCCTGCTATAAACACCAGGGAAACCCCAGGAATGGTGTCACACACTCGGAGATGGCCGTGCAGCTGGTCACATACCACCATCAACGACACTCAGTAAACAGGGTTTCCAAAATAATACAGTAAGTTCCTGAAAATCTGCCTCGTGGTGAAAAAGGTGAGATGTTCGGTGTATGTCCTTTATCTATGAACAGGCTGAAGGGTGAATTGAGGGTACTGGAAAGAGAGAAACTGTGAGATTTGCCTGTGAGGCAAAGCTGGAAAAGCTCAAAGCGGAAATAAGTTGCAATTAAGAGTGCAAATAAGCAACCTCAGAAGTACTTGATTTTGTTTTGTGCTGCATTTTCCAGCAGGTAATTCAAGGATTGCAAGGCTTTAAACAGCGTGCCAGATGCACTTGGCTCCAGGAAAGACTTGGGAGAATCCATGAGCTGATATTCAGGCAGTCACACGAGGAACTGGACTCATCTCTACTGGTCTTGATATCTATGGAGCTCTTCCAGAAATGTCCTCCACTGAACGGTTCAGCAGATCTTCAACAGATTTATTGCAGTATTTGAGAAGTGAGTGTTCGTACTCCATACCTTAATATATCACTCTCTATAAAAAACCCACAATTAAAGAATTAAACTTACTATAAGACTACTTATCTTTAAACCTTACAGAACACAGAGAAAATAAACTGACCAAAACAAGATGATTTCACAATCTATTTCACAGAAAAATATGTAATAGTAATTTCATAGAAAAATAAGTAATAAACTGGCAAGAAACTGGAGAAGTTTCCTAAATCAGGCAGAAACCACTAACTATGAAAATAAAAACTAATCCTATGGCAATTGCAGTGTATTTCAGGGCAGAGTTAATCAGTTTGGTTGCAGTGTCCATGGTGGCACCGACTGGCCAGGCTGTGGCGGGGCTGCCGGTGTCACGTGCGGGCAGGGGAGATGGAAGGTCCATCGCTCCGAGTTGTGTTTGACAGCCTCTTCACAAATGAAACTGCTGTTTGCTCTGGCTTAGGGCAAGCTGGAAAATACCGATTCACAAAACCCCATATTTCTTCTTGGAAACGTCTCAGTTTGGGGAAAGCTGTCCAGCTCACGGGTGGCCCTGGGGCTGCCAGGGATGCAGGTCTGGGGGCAGCAGGTGGCTGGCTCAGCCCCAGCATCTTCTGGCCCCACTGCAACCAGCTGGGTCACCTCTGGCTGGGGACACTGGGACTCCCCCAGGCACTGGGGAACTGAGCTTAGGCAGCTGTTAGCTCTTAGCAGTGATGCTGATGGACAGCTGTCAATCTCACAGCCCTGGAAATGTCTGGAGCCTTCCCCATTAAAAGGAAATGTAGAAAAGTTTCAGTTTCAGCCCAGTTCAACTGAAACTGAATTTCAACTACCCCAAATATTCATTTTCTTGGAAATCATACTTTCTGACCAAGTTTCAATTCCTTTTTTAGAAGGTGACTAAAGCTGTGGAGTTGGTGTCGTCAGCGGTCAGCAGCCACGATGATTCTCCCCGTGGCTGGAGCCAACCAGCGACACACCCGGCTGCCCTGGAATGGGGACCATCGGCATTTCTGAGCAGGTGAAATTTAGAATCATAGAATCATAGAATCATTAAGGTTGTAAAACACCTCAAGGATCATTAAGTCCAACCCACACCACCCAACCCACTAACCCATGTCCCGAAGCACCACATCCACATGTTCCTTGAACAACTCCAGGACTCCTACAAGCAAGAAACAAAATATTTGCATAAAACTCACTTCCCCTACACCTGTGTTATTACTGCCTGGAATGATGAAACACTGCCCTATTTCCATAACAATCAACATGCCTAAAGAAATGGCCCAGAAGTCCTCAGGACTCTGAACACTTGTGACAGCACTGATAGGATCAGCGGGACAGCTAAACCCTCGAGGCTCTGAGAAGAGAAGCAATCGAGTTTTTCTCTATATATATTTATTTCTGCCCTTCCTTATAACTTTCGCTGCATTTCTCCACCGTGAGGACAGAGCTGTTAATCTTATTAAATCTTAAAAAGGGAACCTAAGTCCTACTAATTGCCTACTCCTATGCAAAACCAAATTGCAAAATCATGGGGCATTTAGCATCTGCATGGACTCCTTCTGAAGTTGTTAAAGCTCCAGGCTAAAATTATTTTCAAGATCACATGACAAATACATAACCAGAGAAGAAGAACTCAGGTTAAATCTGTCTTCACTAGGGCCACACAGCTCCATTGGTTTTTCAGCCTGTTATTTTATTATATGTTGTATTGTTTNTATGACAAACATATAAACAGAGAAGAAGGACTCAGGTGAAATCCATCTTCACTAGGGCCACATAGCTGCTTGTAACTGCTGCGATCCATTGGTTTTTCAACCTGTTATTTTATTATATGTTGTATTGTTTTATTAGCTGTCGTGCCAGGGTCAGTGGAGACACACTCAGCTGTGAACCTCAGGAGTGGGCTCCAGAGCTGCCCTCACTCCTCCTGCCTGCTCTTGTTGGTTTGTCAGCAGCAGGTTTCTCTGCCTGGGCTGCCACTGGTTCCCAAATGGCTTTTAAATTTTCTCCTCGTTTTTTGTCTCCTTTCCCCAACCCTGCAGCTGGGTGCTACGTCAGGTCTAAGAGTGCCAAATTAGCGTTTTCAGATGTGCAAAATAATGTCAGTCACAGAATAGTGTTCAAGAAAAAAAAAAAAAAAAGAAACATGAGAGCAACAGGAGCAACAGCAGACATGACAGAGTGCAGAAACTCTCTGTTTCAGTTCAACTGTCAGACTGCAACATGAACTTCCACTTTCCAAGAAGCTGGAGAATGTCCCTGTATTACCTCTCTACAAAGGCATTAAAATGATGCTTCACCTCCTGAAGACCCTGTTTCCCTGGCTCTGAGTTGTCCCTGTCTCCAAAAATGTGAGAAACCAAGCACAAGAGGAACAATAGGAAAGAAAACAAACATTTGCTCTAGCTGTTGCACAGCATGTTCCTGGCCGGCCTTGTAGATTGCCAACAAAATACAAATTAAATGCATTTACTGCCATTCCTGCAGCTGAGCAAAGGAGCTGGCAAACAGGTCCCTCTGCTGCAATGCTCCCCTGCCCATGCTGTCATTTGCAGGCTGCTCAGGGACGAGCTCTGCTTCAAGGCACACCCAGGGGTACGTGGGTGAGACAAGGAGGCATTGGCAGTACATCGGTACACTGGCCATTGGTCTGCCATCTGCAACGGAGACCCTGGCAGAGCCATCGCAGCTTGGCCAGATCTAAGGGGTCTGCTCCCAGGGGAGCTCCAGAGTGTGTCACCTGCGCTGGTGTGGCATGTTCCAGCATGGCACTCACCGGCGTGGCACGCACCAGCATGGCATCCCCCAGCATGGCACTCACCAGTATGGCACCCATTGGCATGGCACCCACCACCATGGCACCCACTGCCATGGCACCCAGCAGCATGGCACCCACTGCCATGGCACTCACCAGTGTGGCACCCATTGGCAGGGCACTCACCAGCATGGCACTCACCAGCATGGCACCCATCGCCATGGCACTCACCAGTATGGCACCCACTGCCATGGCACTCACCAGTATGGCACTCACCAGCATGGCACCCATCGCCATGGCACTCACCAGTATGGCACCCATCGGCAGCGCACTCACCAGCATGGCACTCACCAGCATGGCACCCTCCAGCATGGCACCCATCGCCATGGCCTGCAGCCATTCCACATGGGTCAGCTCTGCCTGTTTGTAGAGCAGGGACACGCCAGCACAGGGGCTGAGGGGGAACCGTGCTCCCTGGGGCAGGGGACATCCAGGTAATGAGCGGAGAAAGGACAAAGTTCCCAAATGTCGGGGCTGAAGGATGTCTGATGCCAGCTCTGGATCCTACTGGTTTTTCTACTCACACACAAGGCTCTGACTGCTCATATTGGGGCTGCATTCGGGCCTGAGCTTATGGAGAAGACGGGATCAGGAAGAGCACAGGAACAGGAAGCAAAATTGTGCAGAGCTTCCCGATCAGGACACATAAAACACCAAGAGGGAGCCAGTAGCAGGAGGTGATAAAAGGTGCCAGCAAAGGTGACAGGCACCCAAAGCACACCATGGGGGCCAGCCTGCCCCGGGGACGGGTTTGCTGGGTGGTGGGGTGTGGGGTGCAGCGCTCTTTGCAAGCGGGGTGTGCAAGCTGTACTGCAACACGGCGGCACAAGGGGGCACAGCAAAGGCTGCAGATGCTGTTCACACTGGGGCTGCCAGCCCACACACACTTTGCATCCAACCTTGGTGTAGCAGCCAGACAGCACAGCATTTTTCCTTATAATTATCTTTCTACCTTATCTCTCCGATGTCCCAACTAAACACGCACTCTTGCTTTGACAGCTCTGTTAACAGAGTCCATAACCACCTTTGTGAATGTCTTTCAAGGTTTAATTACTTTTATTATGAAAGACTGTGCCTTACTTTTCGTCTCAGCGTGTTTGTTTCCCACTTTCCGTTGTTGATTTTTGCTAATTCATTATATATTATATCGATTTCTGGTACCTCCTGGGTCTGCTGTGCTCCTCTTGTATATTCAGCCCATTTTCAGCATGGTGGGCAGGACAAGTCCTGCAGCACTCCCATACCAGTGTGACCAGTCCTCCACCATCAGGTTATTCTTTTCCTTCTGGCATAAAGGCAGCACCAGCAGAGCTGCTTGGGAACACCCTTTTATTCTGGTGCAGGTTAATGAAAGCTGATAATTGTTCGAGGACATCCGTGATAACCTTCACAAGTACATCAGAGCATTCCCCTCACCCCAGACAGCAATGGAGCATCTTTTATGGCACATCACACGCGTCCGCGAGCCCCAGGGCCTGGGTGGGGTAGTGACGGCCCTGTGAGGCTCCGGGGGGGCTGAAGTCTGGATGAAAGACCCTCATGGGTCATGCAGCAGGTCTGTTGCATCCTCCTTTGCCAGGCACCATCACTCCCCAACACTGCTCACAGAGAGATGCTGCAGCTCAGGGGATGCACCCAGGGGAGTGGATGCTGCCTGCATGGCAGGTGGCAGTCCTGCCAAAACTGGCAAACTGTGCCATGTGAGGGGATATCAGAAAAAGACCCTGAACACCAACTCTGACGACTGACATCTGTGTTATTTCTGTTCCCTGCACAGTCTCAGTGCGGAGCTACAAGCAAAGGAGCCAGTGCACATCTCACCTGATCTCAGCCTCGAAGAGCAGCCAGCTCTGAGTCAGCCATCTCCGCTTTCTCCCAGAGCAGCACCACCTGAACGCAATTTGTCCATCCTGTGAGAGGAGCTATGAAGATCCATGAGGTTAGGTGTGATCCAAAATCATTTTTGCTTCGTTTGTGCTGCCAGCTGTGTCCTTGGCTGCAAAACTCTAAACACACCTCTTGCACAGCACACAGTAGTACCAGAGATGGGCATGGCATGGCCGATGCTTAAACTCTTTAGGGACATCTGAACATGGATCACAGGGTAGTTTATGTTGGATGGGACCACAGGAGGCTTCCATGAAAGGTGGTCAGACTGTAGGCAAAATTTCTGGGCACCTCCAGCTTTCCAAGGTTTGGGAATTCAGGTGCTGGGTGTGCCCAGGGCTAGCAGAGCAGAGTAGATGGGTGAGAACAAGAGGTGATAGTGAAGCTTTGGAAATCCTTAAATATCACCGTGAAAACAAGTTAGGTGTAAGCTAGTGAGAGGTTTTAGCAGCATATTCAAGCCTGAAACACCATCAATGGAAAGACAGCTTATACCCTGTAGTAGGTCCCACTGCCAGCATAAAAATTTCACTGCTTACCCTGCTCCCTTTGGTTTAAAGGAGGGGACAACCTGGTTTGGTACCTCATAAATTAACTGGAGGGAAAAATAAATAGATCTCCAAAAGCATCTGCAATGGATGATCTGATGGAAACAACTGCAGCTCATAGCTCCAGTGTCTGGAAAGAAAACATGACGCTGCTGTGCAACCTGGGACTGTCATGGCTGGGAAGGACCATGGGATGTGCAGCTTTCCTTAGGAGAAGGGCACTGAACTGGATCATGAGGCACTTGACATCTGCAGCACATTCTCTGCTACCCAAGTAGGACAGATGGATCTGCATTTTCCCAAGGAAAAACAAATGCATTTGGCAAAACTTGGGGCAAATGTGTATTTTGCATACAGCAATGTGGGTTTATGCAACCAAGCCCTACTCCAGACCACTTCAGCAGAAGATTTCTGAACAAATGCAAGAGGAAAAATGTTTATTTATCAGGGACAACCCTCCTGTGAGATAGGTACAACCCACCTCATGCTGGCCCCTCTTGTGGTCCTTGTAGCTCCAAGCACAAGCCAGGGCAATCAAACAGCCCTGAGTGTGCAGGTATCCTCAAAACTGTTCAACCTCCCTCATCCCTTCCCTTTCCTTCCTTCTAACTGATCCATTTAGGAAATTTATGGTATTTACAGCTTGGCTCCCATCTCTTGTTTGTGAGAATGCAAATGAAACGTTGTTGAAGCTTGTTGGGTGCTGGAATACACAAAGGCTTTGTGATATGCTGATTTCTCACACGGGCTCGCCCTCCTGCCAGGCGGCTGATTGAGTTGCCACCTTCCTGACTACTCTTTTCCCAGGCAGATGGAGGGTGTGGTGCCACCAACATTTTTTTAGTGGCAAAGCCAGTTTAAGAAATTCCTGCCCCCACCCCTTCAGTTGTGTCAATACAGCTGTCTGGAGAGCTGTGTGGCAATTTGGATGGGTTACATGGTCACATAAAAAGAATATTTGGGAGGGAGTGTTTATTACACCTGGCTGATGTCAGTGGTCTGGCAAGAAGGGACCCTTCCCAGCAGAGAGGACACCAAGCTACAGCAGGAACGAGCAGCCAGGGGGTGGAAAATCCTTAAACCAACTTTGCTGCCAGTGGAAACATCATCAGCTGACGCACTGATGGGATCCCAACCCTCCATGGCTTCACAGCCAGCTTGCTTTTTTTTACATACTCATTGATCATTACCTGTGCAGCAATCCCGGTATGTCTCACGGTTGGAGGCTCACCACCAGGTTTCCACAGGCAGCCCACCCAAGACACGGCCAGCACAGCTTGGTGCCTTTCCCTTTTCACCAGTGGGCTGGATCAAGGCTTCTCATGGGTGTGCGGAGACCCTGCACACCTCCAGGGCAGGCTGCTGTCTCAGGATTTATAAAAAAGAGGTTCCTGGGGGATGTGAATGCCATCAGAAAGCGAGAGATGTAGTCTGATGCACCTTCAGGAAGAGACGTCCAAGGAGACCAGCTCTCTGAAAATGCCTGGTCAGTGAAGCAAGAGCTTGTGAGAACCATGAGGACAAGAGGAAATGGCCTCAAGTTGTGCCAGAGGAGGTTTAGACTAGATATTAGAAAAAAATTCTTCACTAAAAGAGTGATCAGGCATTGGAACAGGCTGCCCAGGGAAGTGGTGGGGTCACCATCCCTGGAGGGGGTCAAAAAACGTGTGGATGTGGTGCTTGGGGACATGGGTTAGTGGGTTGGGTGGTGTTGGGTTGATGGTTGGACTTGATGATCCTTGAGGTCTTTTCCAACCTTAATCATTCTATGAGCCTATGATTCTATTCTATAAGGCTTTGTATGACTCAAAACAGAGCAAGGACTGTCCCTGGCAAACCCAGATGGCCGATGCCTGAGGATGAAATGGATAGCTGACATTGTCTATACACAGCACAGTAATGCTCGGCTCTCTTGAAAATACCCTGGAGAAGCTGTAAACAGGGCACGGAAAGGCTCAGTGGATGCTAAAGACGGACAAAGCCAGAGGGCTGGGGAAAGGTATGGAGTCCTCTCCAAAAACCTGACGTCTCTGGAGAGCATCTGTAGTGGGTACAGTGGGGACCTGATCCTTCCTTGGGGACACCAAGCGAAGAGGGAGGCAGGTGCTCACATCCAAGGGAGTCACTCACTGTCAGCCCTGAGCAGCTGGATCGTTCTTGTCTCGAAGATGCTGTGAGTTCCCCATGCAACACCAAGGAGGGATTCAGGGTATGCTGGACTAATGGCGTTCCAAGCGAAGCAGGTGTTTTCAGAAGGGGTGAGGCTTATAAGTGGCTTTTTATGCTGAGTCTTTGTGATATGGGGGAGGTGAGCATGCAGCTGTGTCCAACTTGGCTGCCACCAACATGAGCAAGCTTGCACTGGGGCAGAGGTTAGCTCTGGCAGATGAACCTGTTGCACAGGGTCTTTTTGAGCTGGGCCACCAACCTCACTGGGTTTCCTTATTCTTGGGTAAGAACTTCTTTCTGCTTCTGAAAGGATGGCAGAACAGGGAAATTTTGTCTAATATTTTCTCCTGGATTTGCAGCGATTCCTAATTATACTGGAAAAGACAATTGCCTCCCAACAGCTGCTGTTCCTAAGGTAATGATCAGTACAGGGTGATGAAGACCGCCTGCTCATGCCCCTGGGGTGGGAAGCTGTGATGCTGGAAGTGTGCAGGGATGACAGCATATCAGCTTCAAAACAGTTTTGTAAGCTTTGTAAGCCTTTGCTCTACAGTGACAGCGACACAAAGAACAGCTTTGGTCTCAAATGGTTGGTTTACAGGTATCATTTACTAGACCTGTTCTCCAGAGAGTAAGTTGAAAATACGTCACAACAGAGAGCAGGATGAGAGTCATCCACCTCCCAGACTTCACTGGAGGTGACAGCAAGCCACATGTCATTGCTAGTGGTCAGGCAGCCAAAAGCTTGGACCCGAGAGCTCGCAAGGTGCTGAGTCCACCCTGCCACACCTGAGCGGCTGCACCCTCCTCTCCTCATTCCCCCTCCTCCCTTTCCAGCTGGCCCGTAGAATGGGAAGGGTCCTGAGACTCCAAGCGTTTCCCAGCCTTGAGCACTTGTCCAGCAGCTCTTTGTGTCAATGAGCCTGCTGACCCCTATGGAAGTGATGTAGAAGCAATAGTAAACAGGTAAGCAACAAGGAACAAGAAGAGGAGAGCCGTAGTTATCAAGTGACATCTGGGAAACATGGACTGGTGTTGGCCCAGTTTGAGCAAGAGGTTGGACTAGAGATCTCCAGAGATCACTCCCAACAACCACTGCCATGACTCGGAGTCACTGATTTCAAGAATTCAGACAAGTCCTGTGTTTTCTGAGACATGGCATCATCTGAGCTTGGTCCCCAGGACTCTATCAGAAAAAGGTGAATGCATTACTTCTCCCAAGAAGTGGCACCGTTACAAAGAATGAAGATCCATCACCACTCCAGGAGCAAACCAGTAAAACAAACCTCTTATCCTGCCATGAGTCATGTAANTCCCCCTCCTCCCTTTCCAGCTGGCCCGTAGAATGGGAAGGGTCCTGAGACTCCAAGCGTTTCCCAGCCTTGAGCACTTGTCCAGCAGCTCTTTGTGTCAATGAGCCTGCTGACCCCTATGGAAGTGATGTAGAAGCAATAGTAAACAGGTAAGCAACAACGAACAAGAAGTGGAGAGCAGTAGCTATCAACAGTGACATCTGGGAAACGTGGACTGGTGCTGGCCCACTTTGAGCAAGAGGTTGGACTAGAGATCTCCAGAGATCACTCCCAACAACCACTGCCATGACTGTGAGTCACTGATTTCAAGAATTCAGACAAGTCCTGTGTTTTCTGAGACATGGCATCATCTGAGCTTGGTCCCCAGGACTCTATCAGAAAAAGGTGAATGCATTACTTCTCCCAAGAAGTGGCACCGTTACAAAGAATGAAGATCCATCACCACTCCAGGAGCAAACCAGTAAAACAAACCTCTTATCCTGCCATGAGTCATGTAACTTCGAGCTGAAACTATGAGAACCGTGTAGAGGCATGGGAGGAATTCCCTGGTGCTGTGGAAATAATTGGTCCACAGCTGACAGTGAAATATGGTGAAATGAGAAAGACAAACACACCAGCCTGGGGAATAGTAGTGGCTTCATGAGCACAGAAGATGGCCAACAGATTTAGGGCTGGTGAGGCCACTGGCCAGCACAACAGCTGAGTCCTGCAGGCTTCATAAAAATTGTGCTTGTACTAAAGGATGTCTGAGAAAAGCAGCTCTGCCAGAAATACACACTGAATTAGGTCAGGTTGCCTGTACCTGAGACAGGGCTGGCACTCTGGGATTGTAGCTCTGTCCTGAATTTAGGGGTGTTTTGCAGAATTCACGAGATCCACCAGACTAAACAGATATCTAAGCAGCAGCATTGGGACAGATATCAAAACTGATCTCTGCTTTTCTTTTGGCAAGGATTAGGTACATTCTGATGTAGAACTGGGACAGGAGCCTGAAATCAAGCTGCAAAGAGTTTGGTGTCAAATGCATGTGTCAAAAGGAGAACCAGCTGGGATCTGCACAGAGCAATGGGTTAAAAAACTAATTGGTTTCTCCAAGGACCAAGAAGATGGTGCCAGGACTTTTGAAATTAGCACTGAAGATAAAAAGGGAAAGATGAGTAAACATGAGAGAATACTGCAAGCACGAAACGAGCCTCTCCAAATGGGTCATCACAAGGAATCAGTTACAAAGTGTGTGTAACTAACGTGTTTGTCAATGAGCTTTGGGCTTCTGCTGCCCACTTAGAAAGTGGTTGATTAAGGTTTGGCAGTAACGAGTAATTTGGCAGCAATGAATACTGTTTTATTTCAGGGGAAAGCTGTGATTCATGTTCCTTGCACTTTTTTTCTTTTGAATATTGCCGCTTTGGACCATAAATGTAGACAAGAAGGAGGGTGCAAGGAGACGTGCACAGCACAGAGCCCCAGAGCAGAGACCAGCAGACATTCCTCCTTGGCTAGAGCTGAAATTGCCAGAAACCTACCACACCAGCCCTTGTTCAGCTCTGGGGATGCTCCCCACCCATAAGCAAGGCTCATCACAAACTCATCCCACATGAAACCACCACAAATTTCAGCTCTTAGCAACCACGTCCGGATCTCAACAAGTTGTTTTCAGTTCTGCACCACTCTCAAAGCAAGGGCTTCCCATGTGAACATTCAGGTCATTGGTTTGTGTCCTGCTGTCCCTAGGGCATGACAAACCTTTCTGATTTTTATGGCATGTGCTGATAGCCTTGCTACCTATCCCCACACACCATCACACATGTTTTTGCACCTGAAAATTAATTTGAATTAATATTTTGTTTCAACCCTTGATAAGAACCAAATGTTTTGCAGCTCACACTTTCAAGACACAGAGAAAATCACAATTTTTAAAATTTTATTTTTAGTTAAGATAAAAAGGATTTTACTTCCTTGTCTTCCAGAATTTCCTAACAGTGTCCAAATCTGGTCCACATACAATTATAGAAACCAGGTCAGATTGGAAAACACAGACAAGTGTGGCAGTTGCTGGGCCCTACAGAAATGTCTCCCAAACAGCTGCCTCTGCACAGTGACATTTGCTACCAGATTTATTTCCCATTAGCACTGCTGGCTGTGTTGATGGGCTATTGTCTCCATTGATTTTTTTTCCATTAAAACCACAAGCACACGATCCTGCCTGTGGGAAGCACACGTAGCCTGGCTGCTTCCCAGGGGCTGGTTGCTCAGAGCTCGGTCCTTGCTGCACCCCTCCTTGCTGGGCTGGACCACACAGAGTATGACCTCCATCCCGCACCACCTCCAGATCCTCCTTCCCTTCTGGATGCTGTGATGGGGACTCTGGAGAGCGCTGCCTGGCTCTTACCCTGGGACACAAAGGGTGGAAGTAAAAAATGTGGCTGGAGGTCCTTCTGCCCTCCTCCTGGTGCCCTGCCTGCCACAGGCACAGCAGCGAGGGCTCCTAAAGCTGCTGTCACGCCACTGTGTGCCTAACTGTCCTCCAAGGGGATGCTCTGCCACCCCCATCGTAAGTGGAGGGAACAGCCTCTTCCAGACCACTGTGAACAGGGCATCCCCCCAGGACCCCCGGGGTGTCCCCAGCACTGTCAGCATCCCCAGGGAGGACAGCTCTTATCAACCGGCCTGTTGTTGGAGAGCTAATCTGGTGGAGCAAAGGCCACTGGTGGTGTGTCAGTGTTGAACCAAAAAGTTTATTGAATGGTGACTGAAGGTGCTGAAGAAAAATGCCCTTCCTTCGCCAAGTGTCTCCACCATGCCTCTGCCCACATCTGCTGGTCTCCACCAGAGCAGCCACTCTCCCGTGATGCTGGCCCAGGCAGATCTCGGGCTGCCCAGCTCGCTGCCCTGGGCTGGGACCGGCAGTGCCACCGCCTACCTGCCTTTCTCCGCTCTCCGACTGACACCAGAGAAGCACAGACGGTTTTGCTGCTTGTCCTTCCCCAGTTGCACACACACCTTCAGCAGGTCATGGGACCAAGAAGGGTGAGCCCAAAGCAAGTAGAGCGCCAAGCTTTTCCCAGGTCAGACACAAATTATTTGATGAGAGCCTGAAAATACTGGTTTTACTCAGGGCTCTGTGGCAGCCTGATGGAATCGTGCCCAAGCCAGTGCTAGTCCATGGCTACCCAGACAACCAGATGCTTGGGGCTGTTTGCAGCCCATGTCTCCACCCTCCCTAACCTATCTCACTTCCAAATCTGTCTTCTAAGAGCCCACACCACCAGCTCCAGGCACACACAGAGCAACCTGAAATACCGAGGAGCCCAGTGCCAGCCCAACCCCATCTCTCCAAGGAGCCCCAGCCATCTTTCTCCCCTGCCCAAAAATGCTGCAAGTTGATCTCATGAGTGGTGACCTTCCAAAGCCCTGACAGAGACTGAGAAGGCTCCACAAGAGCTGTTTTGACTTGTTCATGGTAGGTAGAAAATGCTGTCCTCTCCTATTCCCTGCTTCATACCCAGGACATCTCTGTCCTTCCTTAATGTAGATGGCAAGGAAATTTCTTGGTTCCGCCGATGTGGGAGCTGGGGAAGATGAAGGTAGAGTTGCCTATTTGCATGCGCAAGAGAAGTGTGATATCATCCTCAGCCCAGCCAGATGCAGAGTGTTTTACGGTAGAAGACCAAATAAATGGATTGAGAGTTTGCCAACGGGCACAGAGAGGTTGTTGAGTTGTTCTGCTTCTTGTGGAGTGAGAACTCTGCTCTGCTGAAGAAGAGCAGAGCTGAATTCTCTGTTGGGTTCGGGGAAGTATTTCCTTACATCCTGAGCCATTTTCAAGATAGCATTAAACTCCACAGACTTCATACTTTGAAAACATCCACTGTGCATGCACCTTCTCCAGTTGGTAGCCTGCAGTTCTCCGTGCATGAGTCTCCACAACACATAGTCCACGTTAGACACTGAACATTAAGCATGATATTTAGAAATTGCCCGCAAATTATAGATTATGCTGCTGCCAATCTGCCCAGCAATGCTGAGGTTTAAGGACATTGTCTTGGTTCCTCCCCTCTCCGGGACCTCTTAAAGCTTATCTTTTCCGAGAGGCATCTCAAACACTCTTCTTTGCCCTCTTCTATGAGGTTCCTCAGAAAGATGATGGAGTCTCCTTTCTTGCAGATTTTCAAAACTCAGCTAGACAAGGCCCTGAGCAAACTGATGGTCCTAAACAATTTGGAGTGAGCTCTGCTTGGAGAAGGAGGTTGGACCAGAGACCTCCAGGCACCCATCTGAACCCAAATAATTCATAGCTTACAGAATCTACTAATTGGGAATTTTCTTCTAGGGGAGAACTTGAATGGCTCCATCTTGGCCTGAACTTCACCCTCCTAGGTGAAATGGAGAGGCTAACTTGCTTCAGCCTGTCCTTCCAAGTGTCACTGAGCATAACAGATTCAGGTCAGCGACTGAGGGTCCAACAACATGTCCCTGCTTTTGGCAGCACCCATATAGAGGCAGGCACGTCAAAGCGCTGTACAACATAGCAGTCAGGGATCATCCCTCTTTCCTTGCGTTTGTCCCTCATACACACAAAACTGGGTGAAGCTTAGCTGCACTAAGGCAAAGTCAAGTGGTGGCAAAAACATGAGCCAAGTCCCCGTAAGCTGGAAATGCCTGGGATATGAGGTCTTTCAGAAACCCTGCACCCACCAGTATGGCACAGCCAATGTGATCCCAGTGTGTCGGCAGAGATATCTCTGGTGAAGAGAAGGAGTTATGAAAGACATTGTATAAGACATCAGCAGGACCAAATCCGCTCAGTAAAACATGAACGCTTAAAAGAACTGAGGCACGGGAGGACTGCAACTGTAGTGATGGGAAAAGAAACCCTTTGCTGAGCATAGATGCTACGTGGGCTTGGCCTGTTTAGCTGGTACGATGAACGCTGCAAGGGACTGCAGTTGTCTGGGGAATATTATGGAGCCTGGGAGGGAAGAGTTAAGGTCACATTTCAGCTTCTAACCAGAAGAAGATTCTCAGGTGGGTTGTATAGCACTGGAGTCTTGCCAGTGGATTTGCTGTGCCCATCTACCTCACCAAGATTGCACCAAAAATTGTCTGGGATAAGCTGGCAATTGACATCAGTAAGGTGCTGTCCTCAGGAGTTCCTGTCTTTCTCCCTTGACTGCACAGGGATGCAAGACAGCAAGACCAGTTGCCTGGAGTTTTCACAGCTAGAGTCAGGTGAGCTGGATTTGCCCAGCCTGTGCTCTGCAACACGGGTTGGTTTAACCCGTTTGACACAACCGCCCGGCATTTCAGTGCAGGTGCATCCAGGCTGATAACTATAACCACTTCCATTAAGCAGGCAGAGGAAGCCAGGCAACGAGCCTTAATAGGATGCTGGGTGCAACCACACCACAGCAGAAATGAGCCTTAATGGGATGCTGGGTGCAACCACACCACGGCAGATCCCAGCCAGGCTGTGGAATCTGGCACGGGCAGTGCTACAGCTCTCCAGACCTGGGTCCTGGCATGCCTGGCAGCATATGAGGGGGCTCATGCCTGAGTCATATTCTTAGTGGTGACCTTCTTGGTATGTAAGCATGAATGAGAAAGCACATGTGCTTTTTAGCTGGCAGCCTGGTACTAGCCAAAACACCATCAGTGTAATGCTGCACTGGCTGCTGAAGAAATCAAAACTGTGGAGGGACTGTTGTTTTGGACTGTGTTTCTATGTCTTGCAAGATCTGAATGTGAGTAAGCCTAGGAATGTGTTGTTCCATCCATTAGATGTGCTTTGCTATCCCGCTCTTGATGTTAGTATCTTTTAGCGTCAGGCTAAGCAGACATGCCTGCTCTTGTTTTACCAGGAATCCTTCTGGGGCTTTGGCTGAGCTGAGATTTTACAATGCATGGGTCCTTGCCAGCTTTCAGCCTGAGAAGGCACTTTGCCCACCTTCAGCAAAGCTGAACACCACACCAGGGTTTGCAATGTGAACCAGCTGTCAAGGATGAGTTATATCTCCTGCCCTGGAGGGAGCAGGAAGAGACGAAGCGGGGAATATCTATCCAAACAAGTTTGTACACACATATGATTTTGTAACATGCTGCCTAGAAGGGACTTGCACCCATGGTGTGGAAGAGTCTGGAGAGTATTGTAAGGATCAGAGCCCTGCCCCTCCAAGGAGGATGGGCATGCACAACGCACTCTGGTAGCATTTCCTACCCCAACCCACCCTCTGTGGACGGTTTTGGGAGCAGCACAGCCATGCAGTGCTCTGAGGACACAGAACAGCTCAAGCTTGGTGAGTTGGTGTCTCCTTCATTTGCCTGGTGCTGCAGGAGATTCCTAATGAGGGACAATGAAGCTGCCAGACATCATTGACTGCACACAGAGGATGTTTCACATGCAACCAGCAAGGCAGGAGGTGATTTCAGAGTGGAGACGTTGTTTTATGGTTCTGTGTTTGAAGAGCAACCCATGATCTTTTGCCAGGAGGCAGACAGTGGGTTTTACTAGCACCAAGAATAAACAAAATATCAGTAGTGGTGAGGCCCCAGGCAGATGCTGCTCTCAGACATGCTGCTGGCTCCTGAATCATCCTGGGGAAAAATTAGCAAGGTGCTATACACCTCACTGGAAACCAGAGTCCATCTCAGGGCATGACTTCACTGAAGCATCTCGCTGTCCCCTGACCAACCCTCACTCCTTCCACTAGGGCTGAGAGCAGAGGGACCACCCTTGAAATAATATGTTGGGGAATAATAAGGTACCAAAGCAAATTCTGCTGTTGAAAAATCTCCCTGGAGAAGGGGGACACATAAGCTGAGCGACAGTGTTCACCCCCCAACACAGCTGAATTCATGGTGGGCACGACTGTCCTGGGGGCATCCCCAGCAGCGTGAGCAGCAGGGCGAGGGAGGGGATTGTCCCCCTCTGCTCCGCTCTGCTGAGACCCCCCCTGGGGTGCTGCCCCCAGCTCTGGGGTCCTCAGCACAGGACAGACACGGAGCTGCTGGAGCGGGGCCAGAGGAGCCCCGGAGATGGTCCGAGGCTGGAGCAGCTCCCGTGCGAGGACAGGCTGAGAGAGTTGGGGGTGTGCAGCCTGGAGAAGAGAAGGCTCCGGGGAGACCTTCCAGCACCTTCCAGTGCTGAAAGGGGGCTACAGGAGAGATGGGGGGGCTCTGGATCAGGGGGTGCAGGGACAGGACGAGGGGGAACGGTTTGAAGCTGGAAGAGGGGAGATGGAGATGAGATGTGAGGAAGAAATGTTTTCCTGTGCGGGGGGTGAGGCAGTGGCCCAGGGTGCCCAGAGAAGCTGTGGATGCCCCATCCCTGGAGGGGTTCAAGGCCAGACTGGATGAGGCTTTGGGCAACCTGGGCTAGTGGGAGGGGTCCCTGCCCATGGCAGGGGGTGGAACTCAATGATCTCTAAGGTCCCTTCCAACCCAAACCATTCTATGACCCTGCAGACCAGAGAAGGTGGGCAAGCTGCCTTACTGGGCACCAACACCCACACAGACACCACCGCCCTCCACTTCCCTCACTCAGAGACAGCCTTGCTCTTGCACCCCGAGTCTGACAGGGAAACACCTGCACATGGTGGCACTCAAAGGACGAGCTTGCTACTCACTTCTAAAGGGTTCCCTAAACCAAACCAGGCCTATTTTTTGCCGTGAGTTGTGTCTCTATCTGTGGCTCTGCTCCAGAATGGCCCTGGTCCACACCCTCCAGCAACACCTTTCCTCAAGACCTTTGGTCTTTCCAGCTGGCTGGCTGATGGGAAGCACTCTGGCTTGAGTGCTCCCAGCCTCATGTGTGCCATAAACTGCTCCTGGGAACCCCCGTCGTGTTACTAATGTTTGAAGTGAGAGACAACTGCATTCAAGCTAAGCGATGAGTTGACTGTAATCAGAAACAGGTCCTGAAAGAAGACACAAGCTTTGGAGATACATGCCACAGTCAGCTCTTGTCTCCTAGATGCCACCTTCTGCCAAAGCTGCCCAAGGGCAGTGATGTGGGGGAAGTTTCTCCACTGAGGAACCAGGTCAGAAGCTTGCTCTGCCTGAAAACAAAACTGCAAAAAAACCCTCAAATGCTGGACCCCGACAGAACAGCCTGGGAGAGATGCATGCACCCAGCTGGTGGTCGGGGAGACATGGGCATCCCGAGGCTGATCATGTACTCCAGTCTCAGGAACAATTTCTCCCTGCCTTTCCTTCTAGGTGGGATCTCCTGCTCTGTGTCGTGCAATTATTGAGCTCTCTTCTCACTCCCTTCCCCAACAGCAGCAGGTTTCTCAATTCCTACCTGCCAGGCTGCAACACCTTGGTTTGCTCTCCTCTCGTTTTCAGATCTTCACCTGGAGGTACCAAGTGCAAGCATTTCCAACATGCTTCCTTGCTTTGCTCCCCAACCCAAACACAGCCTCATGGATTTTCCAAGCTTTATCAGCACTTTTTATATCACACAATTTGAGAAATGGTGAGTGTACACACATCACAGGTTATCACATGCTGGCAGCTCAGTTCTACCTCTGGAGATGGTAAGTGACATCAGGGATGCACAGAGCTGAGCATCCCATGCCCCTCTGTCTCCCAGAGGAGCTTTACCATCCCGGGCTTCCCTGCCAGCACCTGCCTCCAGTCCCATCCTGCAGCCTGCATCGGTCTTGACTCATTTGCTCTGCACACTCTCCAGGGCAGGAACTGCTGCCTGTGATCGCAACGTGCCTGTGGACTTTGGCTAGGAACAGCAACAGGAGACAAAGAGGACACAAAGGCACACGAATAAAGATGACATGGATCCAGCCATCTCTTTAGCTGATGCAGCACCATTTGCAGCCCCACAAGTCCGACGCCCAGGAGGAATTAGCATGATCAGAAGCTCTTGCCTCTTAGCAGCTGCTCCCGTGGGACTGGCTTCAGCACAAATGGCTGCTGCCAGATTAATTTCACTCCAGGCTGTGATCTGCCTGAGCAACCCTGTCCAGGGCTGCAGAAAGGATTCGTTCTGCTGACAGGTAGCCCTGGCAGGGGGATGTTCCCGAGCAGCTTCTGGCACAGAGTGGTCCTCCCACTCTTTCCACACTGGTGTAGAGCAGAGTAAACCCTCCTTGATCAATGCAAAATCAGGTGTAAAACAGGAGTATCCAGCCCGGGCCATTTCATTCTCTGAGATCTAAGCAGGCTCCTAATCTTCATCAGCATTGCTTCCTGCTTGAAATGCTTTTCATTAGCTGCTCATTCAGTGAACACAACCACTTCTGCTGCCTCAGCAAAACACATGCCACACTTCTTGCTCAGCAGCAGAAGGCAAACATTTTATTGCATTTAATCACTGGCAGTTTCAGCAGTTTCTTCCTGGTCTCTCTGTTTCTTCTACCCGTCCTACTGAGAAGCCTCTATAAACTTTGATTGCAGAGACGTGCTTGACCAAAAGTGATCTGGTACCTCCTCAAGCTCCCAGTAGCTGCAGAGCCTGATGCAGTTCCTGGGGAAGCTTTTAGTCCAGTCCTGGAAGGAGACAGGCTGAGCATAGCTGTTCAGTTGCAAAGGCCGGTTGCCCTGACAAGACCTTTGCCATGTCTTCAGTCTTGCTGGGAAATTTCATTCAAAATTTTTCTTCTGAAAATAATTATTTCTTGCAGCTGAAATGTTTCAGAGGAACATCTTAATGCCAGAAGAAAAAAACAAAACAAAACAAAAAAAACAAACCACCAAAAAATTGAATTTTGAGTGGCACAATGACCCTACTGGAGAAAACCCACTGATGGGGTGCCCTCTCCCAACCCAGCCATCGAGGAACCAGGCCAAGCAGACCAGAAACCCTCTGTGAGAGTGGTGCAGCCCAGTGTCAGGACATGGGCTTGACATGGACAAGTCTTGCTCTGACACTGCAGCTTCAAGTGAAGAACTGTTGAGTGACTAGAGAAGGGCAGGTCCCAGCCCTGGGTGACGGTGGCCCATCTTCCCGGATGGGTTTGCCAGCCCCTGGCCCTGGTGGCTCTCCCAGGTGATGCTCAGGGGCAGGCTATCCCAAGCAGTCACCTGCAGATTGCTCCCCTTCCCCTGGGCAGACTGTGCTCCGCAACCCACTGCTCCTCTCCCAGGCTCAGTCTCCCTGTGCCTCTGAGTCACACTGAGTGTTTAAAGGAAAACTTTGATGCTCCATTTTTTCATTTTTCTGTGTCTGGGGGTTTTCCAGCCTCTGATCCACACCCTTCACCCTGCTGCAGCGGAACTGGTTCTCCTCGCTTGGGCATGATCCTTAACAAGCCCGTAACTCACTCACAGCCCCTGCACTAAGGTCAACAACCTTCTTCATTCTGCTGCTGCTTCTATGCCAAGGCACAGGCAGACAGAGGACGGGAAAGGGAGTGCGTTTTCAAGCCCCCAGCAGCTGCCAATGGCCACGGAGAGGCATCGATAAACGGGCTGGATCAGGGCTGTCAGAACCCATCGCAGTTCAAGGATGGGACTCGTGACTGCCTGGGGCAGTGGCCATAGGACCGCCAGCATCCCTCCAGCAGCATCAGCCTCTTTCCTGCTCAGGCAGTGCCCTTGGTTTCAGTGGAGTCCTTCCCCGTTTCCCCCATGAAAATGAACGGCAGCAGCAGCTTGTGGCCATCGGCGGGGACCCACTGTTCCCTGCAGCAAAGGGTAAATGCCATGCACAGAAACCCAGGGAACAAGAACAAAGGCAGGTCCCTTCTCCTTCCTCCAGCCTTATCTAGGATCAATCATTGCTGCAAGGTAACACAATCCCCTCCGCCCTGCGCTGCCTCTCGCCCGCAGAGTCATGCTCAAGTGGTTTTGTTCCAGGGTAACACTGAGTTAATTTGCCTGAAGCCCTGTGGGACTTCCCAGGCAGCCCTTTCCTGCAGGGGGATTTTGCTGAGTCTACAGAATAATTCAGCGCGGGGAGGGGGGCTTTCGTGGGCCCCAAATTCTCCAGTTTTTCTGCTTCAGCTCGGACGCCCCGGAATCGCTGAGGTCTCAGGTTGCCTCGGGACAGTGGCTTGCTGGAATGTCCTAATTCAGTATTTTTTCTGCTGCACAAATTTTGCCAGGTCTTCCTCCTCCCCCACAGCACCCTCAAGGTCACATTGGGAGGTTGTGTGATCTGATGAAAGGGAGCAGGGAGGAAAAAAAAACCCAGCGAGATGAAAATTGATCCCAGGCTCCAGCTCCAGCCTGTTCCCTTCGGCCCCTCTTGGCTCTCTCCATGCTGCCCCAGAACATTCACTCCTTGCACCCGGGACACACTTTTGAGATGGTTATGAAAGGAATTGTGCATTCAGGTATTCGAAGAACTAGCTGAGTCTTTTGTCCGGAGTACGGATGGGAAAGCGTACGCCTTCGTGCCTGCTCCTTAAGTAAAGGATTGTGTAACCCTGGCATGCTGCAGTGCTCCTGCTGGCAAGTGATGAGAAACTGGGCAGAAAACAGCCTTTGAAATGCCCAGCTGGACAGAGAAGGTCCGTGCTGTGGAGCCCTGACCCTCCCTCACCCCACTCATAACCTGATGACTGCTTCTCTGCGCAGAAGGAGATGTTTGGAGATTTACCAGCAGCCGGAGTGCTTGCATCTGTATTAGTAATTTAAGTACGTCTGGCACTGTTTCCTGGCCCTGGGGCCACTGACACAGAACAATCTATTAAACTTTGTTATCCTCCAAGCCAGGATGGATGCATCCAAGTGCACAGGGCAATAATATCAGCCCATGTCACTGTTAAACTTTTTCCAGGAATTATTTCAGAAAGCACTAGTTGGCTTGACCCATAATCATGCCAGGGACTAGCCTGTGCAATCACAGTGAGACCCGTGAATAATCCTGATGGACACAGAGGCCTTCCACCACAGGCACCTGTGCTGCAACCCTGTCAGCCCCAGATGTACCACGGCTGGAGCAGGGTGTGCCAGGAGAAGCAGCCCCAGCAGGAAGCAGTGACTTGAGCATCCTTATCCGAGTATCACAGGGCAGCTGCAGCTGGCTGAAGCATTGTGCCAGATCGCTCTATCCTTGAGCTCCCGTTGTCCTGAGCTAATGGGTGTTTTGCATTCCTGGCCCACCAGCAGAGACCTGCAGCTTTCATTGCACAGCTCTTACCTGCAGCACCTTGCTGTCCCCCCAGCCTGGGACACGAGGAGCACAGGGTGTTTTCTGTCCTACACCCAGCTACAGCCCAGCTGCTGCAGAGGATTTGGTTTTAGTGCATCCCTGTCCCGGCTGCATGTACCAGGAGTTGTGAGAGGGCTGTGCACAGTGTGAGAGGGAAACAAAGATACGGGAGAAAACATCACTCTGGTGGAACTACATGGGAGAGGAAGACGATGCTGCATTGGGACACAGGCTAAACAGGAGCTGAGAGCAGGAGCATGGGCTGTCCCCTAAACCAGGGTCCAGACAGCAAACTGCTTCCCATCACAGCCCCTCAGCTCAGGCCAGCATGGGCAGAGGCAAACAGCCCATTCCTTGGCTCTGCCTGTTTGGGAGGTGGTCACAGCAGAATTCACACGGGGGAAAGGACGAGGTTAGGACACCTGCAGCATGAAAGTCACTGGCAAGGATGCACATGTCCCTGAAAATCCCTGCTATTGTTCGAAGCTCTCTTCTGCACCAGTGGGATTTTCCTGCCTCGTTTCCTAAAATCCCCACCACGGTTTTCAGTGCGAGTAAAGTGGAAAGACGGAGTTTTTGTGTCCATGTGGCAAACACAGGCCAGCGGGACTGGGAAGCCTCAGGAGCTCCAGTTTCAGTGCTCTTCCTACTGCTGATGGCAATGGCACCATGGTCTCCCACAAGGACACTTGAAGGTTATTTCCCATCACACTGCAAAGCTGAGGAGCTCCTGGTCTGCCAGTGCACTCCGGGACAGCCAGTGCACTCCGGGACTGAGTGTGCCCAGCTCCCACCCCTGGATGAAACAGAGAGAGCTCTGCTCTTCCAGGTGTGCCCCTTCCTAAGGCAAAGCATCTGGGAGGAGAATCTTCACAGAGAGAAGCTCTCTCTTCCCAAGGAAACCTTTCCCCAATGCCTGGTGTCCCCACACCCTGGCCAAGCTCCCCAGAGTCTCCTGCAAACCAGGAGTCTCTGGATGTTTGGAGCAGGACCCTTAGGGCATCCCCTCGCCTCTCCTTGGAAGGCTAGGTAGGGGTTAACTGGCACTAAGTTCCTCTTTCAGCCTGGGCAGGAGCATCCACAACCTGAGTTTCTCCTGCAGGTCTGTGGGCTCCCTTTGCACAGGAGTGCGCTGGGCAGCTCTCCCTCATTTTTGCCATTTGCATCATTTTTTCCCAATGCACCAAACACAAGTGTTTTGCGCTGATGCCATGTTCTTCGGCCTGATTGCCCGGACGAGCTACCCGATATGCTCCTGCTCCTTCGCTGGGAGGGAGCCAAAGTGCTTTCTGCAGAACTGCTGGACGTTTTTCCAGCAAACATCCTGTCAGTAGCTGAATTGTTTGAATATCCAGGGAAATCAAGTGCAGACTGCAGATTGGCCAGGCACGTTCCCAAGAAACAATTTTATCAAAACTTCTGGCAGAGAAAGTGCCTGGTTTGACAGAGCCTTTTCAGGGGTAGGCATGGAGAGCAGCGATTCAAGCACCGTCTTTGTTTGAGTGGAGTCAGGAGCTTGGCTCTGCTCCTCTCACTCCCAGTGCATGCCCCAGGTGCAGGGTGCAGAAACAACCGTCTTCATTCAGGGTGTGTAATTAAATGTTCACTGGGCCAGGAGAAGGCTGGTGTGCACAGTGCAGAAGACACTCGTTGAGGGACCTGAGCTGTTTCTTTTCCCAGGGTAACTCACTAACCACAGGACTGTCTTCGGCCATGAAGACCCAAATCACACCTTCTCAAGGATGATTTCAGATGTCTCAGGTTTTGTTCTGCTTCATAAATCAAATATTTTGGGAAGGTCTGTCTTTTTTTTTTTTTATCTTCTTGCAAAACCAAGCTTTCATTTCCCATAAGCAGGGAGCATCAGTCTGAGCCTCCTGAGAAAACCATCACATTTCTGTTTTGGGTTTTCTGCGAGACACTATCAAATATCAGGTGGAGCAACACACTGCACAGTGGCCATCGCACACAACCCTAAGGAGCCAGCAAAGAGGTGTGCAGCTCGACCAGCAGGATCAACAGCTGTGTTTGCAGTGTGGGACATCACAACGCCCAGCATCGGAAAAATCACCCTTCTTCCTGAGTGTTTTATATGCTATTGTTAGCAGCAGTAATCCTACGGTACAAGAGCTCTAAGGGATTAGGAAGGAAGAGCATTCTCCCTGTGTTGCAGTGATTGCACAGTAAATTTCCACAGATTAGCGTGAGTTGAGGGTTTCTCAGATACAGCAGTCCTGCAATTGCTGCCACTTCTGTGGGATTTTTAAACAAGAAAGGAGTGAATAAAAAAAGTTGTACCACTAGCATGTAACCATGAAACCTCAAAAATGGATGTCTTTTTTTTCCAGAACACTGGTAGGGCCCAAATTTGCTTTTATAACGATTTTGTGGCTGTTCCCTGGATTTTGGACAAGTGTGCACCTTCAGGACTGCTTTCCTAGGAGCACAGGGCAGCTGATTCCTTTAGCAATGAGTTTCAGTGTTCCCACCCACTGTCGAGTCTCGAAAGTATGAAATCAGATTAAAATAAAGATATATTAGCATTAAAAATGCGCATTGGATCCTATTTTGTCTACTGCATTCTGACCTTGTCTGTGTGTTTGAGCTTTTGTGTACATCAACTAACCTGACATAACGAAGAGGCTCGGATTAGCCTCCATGGGTGGGTTTGTGGTGGGAAACCTGGGCATGCACTTGTAGGTCCTACCCTTTCCTACTGCACTGTGCTCGCTGTTCACCGTGCAGCCCCCTGCCCTCAGACATCCCCCTCCCCATGGGAGGACATGGCCCTGGCTCTCCCACGAGCCCCAGACAGCCTTGGCCACCCAGCTCTGCTGTGCTGGTACCTGCAGGGAGCAGAGTGACACGCTGGCTGCCTGTCTGCCTGGCTCCCGTTGATCTGGGCTGTGTTGGAAAGCTGGGCTCCATCAAACAGCAGCTGCCATCCATCGCCCAGAGTCCAGCCTAGGCTGCGGGTGCAGTTTCTTCGTTCAGAAGCAAAGCCTATCAGGGACGGGTGATTTTTGTTCCGTTTTCCTTCCCTAAAAGGCAGTTAAATATTTCCAGATATTTATCTGTCTTCACATAGGCACAAAGGAGGGCAGGGACTCAAGGAGAAACATACGTTTGCATCCCCCTGTGCTGTGGTGCTTCTTCCCCATTCACACGGGTCTCAGCAACAGCCTTGTTCAAATTTCCCCTTGGCAGCATGACCGGAGCTGTTTGCTATGGCCGGTAGCACTCTCATTTTCCATGGGGCTATAGCGGGAGGTGGTGCGGTGACATGTGACAGGCTGACTTAGGCCCCGGTGAGAGGATTTTTACAGAACTGGGGCACTGGCAAAGTATTACAGACAAGCAGGATGTCTTTGCTCCTCTAACTCTGTGGATCAGCAGAGCTTAATCTGTTTGCTCCTTCCATAACTGTCCCAAAGAGAACAGAGGGCATCTCCGGGTGTTTCCCACCGGTGTTCGATCAGCATTGTTGCTATCGGGGGGTTACAGAAATGCTCTGTTATGGGACAGTGACATGTCTGGTATGATCTCCGTGGCAAGAAACAAGATCCAGGGATTGAGGCAGGTGTAGGAAAAGCTGAATTCCCATTTCTTCTGGGGATTTCAGCAACAGCAATGGGTACACGTCTCTTCAGAACCAGAGATTGCTTGCAGGTGCTCCTCTCTCTTGCTGAGGAAGAAGGACAGCCCCTCTGGTGAGAAATACACACACGTGGCTGCAGAGCCCAGGTCACCCTCAACAGCATCCTGAGCCAGAAACTTTCCCCATGAGCGTGTGTGTGAGTGCTCCAGCCAGTACCAAGGGAAGCAGAGAGGCCATGAGGCAGCTGGTGAACCAGGAATAGCTCTAGGAAGGTGTAGCCTTTCCACTGAAAATGACCCGGTGCCTGATTGCTCTGACCAGAGCCCCTGAACGGTCTGTGTGTGTCCACAGATTGTATCTGCAAGCCAGTTAGATCCTTCTACCACAGTGTCCATATGTCCTGAAAACCATCCTCCTGACACGAGTCCTGTCCTGACACTCCCATGGCATCTCATGTCTTGCAAATATTAACTCCAGATCATCTGGACTATAAAGGCCCTATCATTCCTGCCCCCCATCCATCTGCTGCCTGCAAGGCGCACAAGGTGGGAAGGAAGCAACTGGCTCCCTCCTCGGAGTCTTTAATGGTAGGACTTGCTCCCCTCCAGTCAGGCAGATACAGGCTGTTTGGCCACACCTGGTCTCTTCTAGACCTTGTCCTTTTACATGAGAATTTCCTGATGTGAATGCCTAAAAATCACAAAATGGAAAAATCCAAGAGCTGTTAGTGAGAGGATCTCCCCTAACCTTGCCTATGCAGAGCATCTCAGCTATCCAGGCAGGACTGCGGTCCAAGAACATCTACACGGCACAGGGCTTAGCACGCTGCCGTCAGGAATAGGAAACATTCACATCCTGCGCCCAGTGCGTGTGACTTTGCAGCCAGCGTGAGCCTGAGTACCAGGGTGCATCTAAATGAGCTGTTTCCTAAATGACCTGTGATGTCGGCACGCCTGGTTTTCGCCGGTGTCTTCTCTGTTTCGAAGGAGCACGAGACACTGCAGGTCCAGCTCTGTCTTCATATATGCTGATGTATGCTTGTGCACAGATGCTGATGCATATGCTGACACTCAGCACTTGCCATCAGCCTCTTCTTGGTCCCTAACCCAAGTGTTCAATTTGCACAGCTGAGTAGGGGAACACAAAATTTAACAGCAGTCCAAAATTTTTCTTGGCATTAACTGTCAGGGTTGTGGATATTCCTGTTGTTCTAGAAACAGCTGATAAGATTTCAAAGCTCCCTAAATTGCTAGCCCCAACCTCGTGAATGCCACAGGCAAATGACAGATGCTCAGTTCTTACTTCAGTTGAGTTGCATTGGTGACATCTTTGTTCTAGGAGCTATGCCCCACAGTAACTCACAGAGGAGTTACTCCCAGGCTGTGAGCAATGGAGGAGGAAGAAGATGGGGCTGTATTCATTACAAAATGATTACAAGCTGCTTACACAGTGTGCCCGTGAAAAGGCGAATGGATGATAATAAACAGGGCTGGGAGACACCGCAAGATGTCAGCTAATCCCCTTCCCAGCACAGTAGTGCTTCTGTTGCTTATGACAGGAATGTGTCTGGCCTGATTTATAAATCCTCTCATGCCAGAATCACAAGATTTTCTCTAGACAATTTCCCCAGCATTTGTCTTTCCTGACAGTCAAAAAGTTTCCACTTGTGTTGAACCAAAATATTCTTTGTTATAGTTTATTTCCACTGTTTCTCTTTTTGCCCACAAACAGTTTGTTGCCTTGAGCTTTGAGCATGTTTTTCACTTGAAATGGCTCAACAGCTGTAGAAACAATGCCTAACATTGTAAAAACATCAGTTTTGTAGTGGGCATGTAAATGGTTTTCCTAAGACTCCACCTTTCATGAGCACACGCACATGCATCCACATGCTATCATACTCCTCCCGTTATTTTAGGAAGTGCTCTTGTTCCACCGCAGAAGGAGAAAAAGAAATCTGCCTGCCCCAGGCAACAGCACCAGCTGTCCACAAAGTGAAGTGATAAAAAATAAGCCAGAGTCCAAAACTGAAGTGGGATGCATTTCACCTCCCCTGTAAACTGGCTAAAAGGCAGGGAATCCCGTCTGAGCTAGTCATCCCCAGTTCCCTTTATAAACACTGGAGAGAAAAAAAGTACAAGTGATTCATCTGGTTCTGACTTACCCGTCAGGCAGGTGAATCATGCCTCCAGAGAGCCTCATTCCCTGTATTGACCCTGGAGCTGGTCTAGACGGCTCACTCAGAGGGAGAAAATGACAGCGTCTCCCACACCTCTGGATACAAGGAAAAAGGAGTGTGAAACCAACCTGAGAAGTTCCAGCACCAGAGGACAAGTCTGAGCGATAAAGGATCAGAGTCTTTTCATCTTGCAACTTCAAGAACACTCCTCTGACCCTAATTTTTGCTCCTTGTTTTCTCTTTCAGTGTAACCTCTTTATATGGAGTCCAACCACCAGCTCTCTGCAGTTGTCAGATGTCCTTAAACCCCAGAAAAGTGTGCTGGAACGGAACGGAACGGAACGGAACAGAATAGAATAGAATAGAATAGAATAGAAGAATAGAATATTTCAGTTGGAGGGGACCTACAACAATCTAGTCCAACTGCCTGACCACAACCACTAAGAGCTTTGTCCAAACGCCTCTTAAACACTGGCAGGTTTGGGGCATCAACCACCTCTCTAGGGAGCCTGTTCCAGGGTTTGAGCACCTTCTCAGCAAACCAGCGCTTCCTAATGTCCAGCCTAAGCCTCCCCTGGCACAGCTTTGAGCCATTCCCATGCGTCCTGAACCAACCCCCTGAGCAAGACTTGTTCTGGGCCAGCTCTGCTGTGAGGAAGGGCAGGCAGAGGAAAGCCTCGCTTCTAAGCGACCAAGGAGGATAGCTGGTGTCTCCAGACATGCCTCCGGGGAGGAAAGTTGGTGAAGGGTGTGCATGTGAGAGGTGCATTTGTAAGACAGGCTGAACTGTGGAAGCGGGATGGCTCCTTAGCTGGCAAGCTCTTGCCCTCAGTAATGTGCCAGGGAGGCTCTTGGGCACTGGAACTGGTGCCAGCACAAATCCAGACTGACTACTCTTTATGAAGGCAAATGTCCCTGATGGGGAATTTTTATGTTACCCCTTGAGGTGAGTTAAACACAAGTTTGTGCTTAAATACAAAAGAAAAAATTAATGAACAATGCATCAGATGGATGCAATGCGTGGTTCTACATGGAGCCTCAAAGACACATCACAAGCAGATTCCTTATATCCATCAGCACCAATACCTTGTGAGGAACCTGTTCTGTCTCTGGCATTCCTGCTTCCAGCCAGTTTAATCCCTTCTGCAGTTGGGCCTTCTTGCCTGCAGTGCCACATCATTCCTCGGTCACAAATTACCACTGCCGAGCAGTTACAATTAGAATTTCCTCTTTCTTCCCAGACAAGACCCAGGAACCAAGAATTAAGCCTTTGCGAGTGTAAAAGTGAGCAGGGTGCAGAAACGTCCTTATCTCCTTGTGACTACACTGGGCAGGAGATGACCAAAGTGCAGCTCTCACAGCAGGGAGACAATTCTCCAGGAGTCTGCCTCATGAGGAGTCATGTCCGAGCTGAGGCCATGATCCAGCTGGAAAATCCCTCGGGCTCTGTGCCCTGACTCCTCAGGCACACACAATCTAGTGTTTAACCAACAGTCCATCGGGGCTGGGTGTTTCTGTCAGAACAGATTATTAAACCAGGAGTGCAGGGCAGGTCTACACAGCAGCTGGCAAACACCAGAGCTGCTCTCAAGCCAGGTCCCAACAAGAGTGGTAAAGCCATGCCCTGAGCTAGTGAGATCTGCCTCCACCCCTCATCTAATTTACTGGCGTAACCCCATCCTGACTGACAAAAAAACTTGAAAATGTGAAGTGTCTTAGGGCGCGTGTCCTGGACTCCAGACGGGCAGGGTTGTGCCTTTGGGAAAGGGAAACCCTCCAGCATGATTTCAGCAAGACCTCTTTCAGGAGGTACTCTCACTGCCCAAAATCTGTCAGGATGCATTGGTCAGTGATGTCCTGGTGGCCTCTTTCCTCACACAAGGGACTCCGGGCAATTCTCGAGGTGGAGAATGTGTTTGCCCTGCCTGCTCCAGATCAAGGCTGTAGGTGCAGGTTGAGGAGCAGCGTGGAAGGCTGTGGCCAGCAAAGCTCCTGGCCATGGAGGAGTCATCTTCTGTAAGGACTTGGGAGGCTTTGGATGGTGGATAATTGGGTTCAGATGTGCAACTGATGTTCAGGCTGAGGGATGGATGGGAATCAGACCTGGGGAGTAATCTGCAAGCCTTGGTAAGACAGTGCATAGGATCTGCCAAGGAGGTGAGATCATTGGACAGCCAGGATTGCTTCTGAGCGTTGCAGAGCAGCACCCCCGAACGAGCATTTAAAGAGCAGATTTTGTGAATAGCCCGAGAGTCCAAATTATGCATCAACAAACACAGCCAGATGGACGCTGCTGCCTTCTGGACATCTGCATCACTTATTGATGCTATCAAGGCTGGGCCACACTGCCAAAACAGAGGCACAGAGTGCCCTTTGCCAAGTCTGTGCCCAGCACATCCTCCTGCTCTGCCACAAGGACAGAAAACACTAACCAGGACTCAAGTTGTGAACAGGAACCTGGCTCAGCTGTCCCTCATTCCTATGAAAACCTGTCCTAAAAGCCAAGCTTTAGTAAAACCCTGTCCTGCCCGTTGAACCATCTGTCTTGTTCCAGTTTATTAATGAGCCACATTCTTACCTTTGCTGTGGAGTTTTTCAGCTCTGATAGTTCTTTTCAAGCAGCTTATCTTTAGCTTTTTATCGACAACAAAACTATCCTTGAAATCTGTCAGTGCAAAAGATATCCACATCCACAATCTTTTCAGGTCTGTATGAGTGAATTAGAACATTTCCCAAACAACTGGCATGAGATCAAGCAGCCCAGACCTTCCCACAACCTTACTATTAAACTCTCTGAGCCTCCAGAACAACACGATAAATTCAGCCTGTTTAGTGGGACTCGTATCTGCTCTGCAAGGAGTCCTGAACTATGCCCAGAACTTTAATTTGGAAGAGCATCAGTTGTCCCAGGTGAGCCATGCCCACAGTGGCATGAGCTGTTTCCTGGCATTGTTTACTCCACCCCCCTGATAGTGCAGAAGAGGTTTTTGTTTATTAACAGCACCTCATCATTCACTCAGATTTTACTCCACATATGTCTACTGCAGCAGCCAGGAACACCAGAGCCTGTGGCCTTCAGGAACCTTCTGGAGTGCATTAGTGATCTCATATAGCTCAGTATTTAAAAAAAAAAAACAAAAGCAAACAGCAAGACCAAACAATTTTAAGCCTGTAGCACAAGGAAGAAGGCTGCGTCCATGCAAATGTCGCCAGAAAATCCTCAGACCATATTCTTGGAGGCACTGCAAAAGGTGGCTGAACATGAACACTGTGGCCGCCGTCTTCCCCCCTTTCAGCGGTTAGTTTTGTCTGGTTGGGATTAGCACAGTGTTGAACGTGTCAGCTAGGTATAAAATTGTTGTCAGCACTAGAAAAATCACTTGCCCTGTGGACAAGCTTAATGCACAGTAAGCTGCTCTGGCGAAGGCACAGATTCAGCACGTCCAAACGCGGAAAGCGAACAGAAGACCTGTGCTGCTCCTCTCTGCGACGAGTGAACTGTAATGGACAGACTCCTAGTTCAAATACTGCAGAAACGTTCATTTCCCGGTATGAACAGAGATCTGATTTTCACAGACAAAAGCGTGGCACTGAGTCTGTACAGAGCCCCAGGACAGTGCGACAGCCAGTTTCCCCCAGTCACCACCAGCACGGTTGCTGCCACATTAGCGCTGCTCACAAAGAAGGGGTAACCCGATTGAAAGGGAGAAAGGGCAGCAGCAAACAGATGCCATCTGCCAGGGAGCTGACCCTGAGCCACTCCGCCTTGAAGCAGTGACTCCGGTGTCAGCAGCAAAGCTCTGCTTGCAAGGGTGAAACACAGAGCAATTGACCTTTAGGTGACAGTTTGCAGAGTGCCAGCTCGAATGTCACTGTGAGGAGGGAGGTGAGTGTTATTAGGGTATATGATATCACCCCTGAGCAGGAAAATAGCAAAATTTCCCCTGGGAAAAAAAGCCTGCGATTTCTCCCCATGTTAGACTTCTTGGCTCACTGCTTCACAGATCCTCTGTTGGAGACAAGAGTTTATCATCAGGGTACCTGCATTTCTCATAAAAGGTAAATTGCCTTTTAACTCCTCTCCATTGCTTTATAACCGTCCTACTTAGATCTAATGATGTGCAAAAGTTTACAAAGCATTTTCAGATGACCTGGAATGCTTGCCAGCTTGTGAGCAGAGCAAATAGCTTAGCTAGGATAATGGAAAGGAAATCCACTGAATAGCTCAAGTCATTAAGATGTTTGCATTTGATGAGACAACCACTACCAAGGGCCAGAGAAAAAGAAATGAGCCAGTGCTGCTCATGCAAGGTGCTGTGAGGCATGCCTGCATCCATCCTGACCTCCCCAGCACCCCCCAAGAAGAGGGACTTGTTAGGATCAAATCTTTTCCCAGTGCACCAGATTGAAAATCTGCAACGCACAGTTCAGCGATTCCACACATAAGCAAATAAATAACAAATTAAAGCCCATAATAACCACATCTGTATCCCTCCAAAAAGCTGCAGGGAGAAGGATTGAGACAACAGGTGTACATCACTGGGGCTTACTTTGGGAAACATCATCAACCTGAAATTGTAAGGTGGAATTTAAAAAATCTTCCTGCCCATCTACATTCTTGTAGCTTTCAACCATATTTTACAACTTTAAGGAAACTTTATTGCTGAGTGAAATGCACCCTTCTTCCTAGGAGTAACTGGGTACCCAACTGCCTGGAGAACAGGGAGGACTATGGCAGGAGGACTAAGGGCTGGACACTGTGAACTGTGAGGGGTCGATGGCATGCAGACGTGGGAGCCCTTGGGAGCTCACCACACACCCTGGAAAGGGAAGCTGGGACAATCACAAGTACCTTAGGACCAGCAGATGTAAAGGACAATTTTATCTTTGTCATTCAGCCCCAGGGACAAATGCAAAGAGAAGGCAGAAGGGATCAGGACTGCAAACAAATTTTAAGAAGCTGTTTTGCACTGATAGCTTCTGTGAAGAGGCCAGGAGTCAGGCACCTTCAGGCGATGTGTTACAAGGGCTTTTGTCCCTACCCAACTCTCAACTCCACTGCAGGAGGGTGTGTGATGCCATCAGCACTTCTGGTCCACTTGACCTTCCTCTTCTGCCTCCTGCTATTTTGCTTTCTCACCCTAGACTCCAGATCCTGGAGCAAAAAAAAAAAAAAAAAGGCGGCTGCTAGTGCTCAGGTGGAGATATTGTGCTGGGGCTTATGTTTTATTCAGGTTGCCAGAACACTGTTTGAGGACTAATACTGGATGGTTATATCAGGAAAAATACAAGTTAATTCTTTGCTTTTTTCTCTCCAACTGGCTGTGGCAACTCAGCATGTCCGAGTGGGTATCTGGAAGAATAACAGAGGATGTATGCCCTTCCAGTGGGGCACTAAAGTCATCCCTAATTGGGCTCATTATGCGCTCACTCCCTATGTGTCATTTCAACAGCTCAAGGGCCCCTTATGAGAAACTAATGACTTCAGAGCAACGTATATTACACACAGTTACACAGAATTCTTCCCCAAGCCTCATTTTCCTTTGTAGGCGTCCCAACAGCACTGGGGTTTTTATAACTAGACAAACACTGTGACAGCAGCAATTGTTTTCAGTAAAGAAATTCCAGGGCAAATGAGATTAGTCACAGGTACAGTGTTGAAGTCTTCAAAATCCACTTCTCTACCAGGAAAGCTATGTCATTTGTGATGCTGTTGCTTTCTGAGGACGTGACCCTCTTCTGATGCAGCACAGGTGTTGCCCCAGGGCTATGGAATTCCTCTTCCTGCAACAAGAAGACATGAAAAATTCAGACAGGCAGTCCCTGCGATTCACTAAAAACCGTGTCAGGAGCAGTTTCATGGGCGCTTAGTGAATGCTGGATTTGCACATACACCCCCTCCTCACCATTCATAAATGTATGCACGAGCGTCATTTTATTCACACAAATTTTGGCAAAAGGCCCATTGAATTCAGCGGAGAGAAGTCCATTGACTTTGGTAGACTTTGCACATCGCGGGTGAGAACAGATGGAGGCTCCATTCACCAGTTGCCACTCGTTATTTAAAGCTTATTATTGTTAAAGAGTTTTGTTAATACATTCACAAATGAAGCGCGATCCAAGTGGCATAACCACCGCTGAGTGCTGGTGAATGGCAGATGCACTCTTCACACAAGGATGGAGTGAACAAAGGGCACGCCTGCATACACAGAGCTTACAAACAGGACTTTACTGCTCCACTTGTCTCCTGACCTTCAGAGGCAGTCGATCTGCAGCCAGTGCTTTCTGCCTGCAAGAAAAAGGCAGTTTCCAAGGGTTTCAGTGTGAGACACCAATGACCTGACACAGGAGAAAGAGAATACAACCCCTCCTGAGCACAGGTCCTCTGCTGCCAACAGGACGGTCCCGTGGGTTTGGCAGGAGCTGTACTGAGCCTTTCCATAAGCTATAGCTATCCAGAGTGTCAAAGCCTCCTTGCATCATGAAGGAACAAGGAATCAAATCTCCTGAGCACAGCCAGGGGAAAGCCAGAGCAAAAGATCTCCCTACGTATGGCCGCTGCAGCTTCAGTGAAGATCTTTCCTCCGGGGACCCGCACAATTGTGTTTCTCAAAGCTAGATCTCATCTCACCCCAGTGGATCTCCACCAGTCCACGTTGCAGAGAAGGTAATGCTGGGACTGCCCACTAGCTCATGGGCATGCAGTGCTCAGGAATCAGCTTTTGTAAAAGGTTTACATCACCTGTGGGGCTCCAGGGCTATAATAGCCTTAATAAATGTGCCAGTAGTTCAGAAATTTTAAGCATTAATAAAGCAGGAGGGCCAATGGCTCTCACAAGCTAGCTAGAAAGAAAAGTTAAAAATCAATGATGAGTTTAAGGGGTAAGATTGAAAAAAAAAAAAAAAAAGACTTGTTGGTCTAATCTAGAGGAAGCACTAACATACATGGGAGTAGCAAGAGGGAGAGGAATGGTTTACTCCAAAGTGAGAAATGTAACCAGCAAACATGGATCAGTCAAGAACAAGGAAATTTTCTCTCGCTGCAAGCAAGATGCCTGAGCCCATGGGACTGCTTCTCCAGAAAGTGGTGAGCAGAACACATCTGGCATGCTTAATACAAAAACCATTCCCTGCTGCAGTCAGCAGCCTGAACAGGTCTGAGCTATCACCAGGCAAAGCACTCTATCAGACAGATATAAAGAACCAGCCTTGATCTACGCAAATTCACCAAAAAATAGCACTGCACACACGTGGCAAGAGGTAGTTAATTTCAGCTCCCAGATATTTGACAAAGATGGCATCAGTGCAGCCTCCTCAAACAGTGGCACGTTCCCAGTGGTTAATTATTGGAGTGACACAGTGTTGTCCCATCATCTCCTGCATTTTGAACCTGGATGCTGAGCAGCCTCCTATCTCTTGGTGCTGCTTTGTGTTTTAACCAGACAGCAGCAAAGGTTAGCATCAGACGAGTTTGAGGATTACCCCTGTCCCAGCTGCATTGCCTACAACTGAAAACCAAACTGAGGTTTCCTGATTTTGTCATCGTTTGTGGGTTCACAAATGTGGCAGTGGGACTGTGGGAAAGTGTCGAAGCTTTGGGGCTCTCACAACAGGAGGAAAACACATTTCTGGTCCTGGAAAATAGAAATCCTCCCTAGAAAAACTTCGCTGTGTCCTTCAGTGGGCTTTCGTTTGTTGCGCTGGCGTCTGTGGCTTGGGGTTTCCGAGCTGAGAAGCTGCTCCTGGTCTCAAGTGTTTCACAAACCCTCGGGCACTCATCGAGCTGTGTGCAGCGTTCTGCTTTCCTTCAGAGAAAGGACCTTCAGAGAAAGGTCTTCTCAACTCGCTCACCCAGGCCCTACGTCATTGCATGGAGCTGGCAAACCACGTGAACGGAGCTGGGAGATCCTGGGGACACGCTGGGTGCGATTCCTCTGAGGACCTTCTGCTGCCAGCGGAAGAGGCCATCAGGGAAGCCAAGAGAAGTTTGCTCTTCTTTCGGCGTGATGACAACTCAGCCTGGCACGGCCAGGGCCAGGAAAGAGCCCGCTGAGCCTTGGGATGGGACAGAACAAACGGATCCATTCAGAAACAGGTGTATTGAGAAGGGGACCTCTCGCTGCTGCGCCATCAAACCATCTCACTTCAGGCAGTAGCACAACGATTGAGTTTCTCCTGTTCCTCCCAAAGACTCTGGATTTGCTCTGTGCCCTGTCAGCTCTCTGGATGGCTTCTCTGTAGGAGCTGCATGGACAGTCCAACAGGTTGGGCAGCACATGCAGAAAGGATGGCACGTTGCTTCGGTGGAGGTCCTTGTGTCCGACTTGCTTCCTGCCCAGATGCTCACACCACATCTGTAATGGGGAAGAACATGGGCCAGAGCTGCCAGAAAAGAGGTTCTGCCCACTGGAAATGGACTTTGTATGAGATCCGCACAACAGAGAGTGACACAAGTGGCAGTGAAGACTACACAGGAAATGCAAGTGTGACCCCAGAGGAGACAAGACACCCACGGTCTCCACGCAGACCGACTGAGGGATCGTCTGTTGCAAGCTTCCTCATAAGACTCACCACCATGCCACCGCTGCCTTATACGCACTCGTCAGGACCTGAGAGGCAGCCCCTTTGAGGCAGTTTCTGCTTAATCACAACATTTTCAGCACCGTGAAAGAACGCTACAATTTCCTCAGAATGAGCTGCAGGCTGGAGGGATCCTCTCTTTGAGAAGAGTTCTCATCCAGCTATTTTGTTTGGTTTTCAGTTACCCTGTGCACCAGTGCCGCATCCCCTAAGCCAAACCCAGACCAGAAGCTGGCCTTTGTCACACTGCAACGTCACCAGGAGCAGGAAAACACATTTGCCTAGGTGTGAGCTCACATGGTTTACCTACCATCAGAATCAGACAAAAACTTCATTTTCATTATTAGAGCAATGGTAGCCAATGGGAATTTCCACTCGCTTGCAAAAATGGCATTTGGTTCTGTTCGAAATAAAAATGTCTAAAAAATATCTTGTTTATGCACTTGGGAAAAAAAAGGTTTTATTCTAGATGTTTTGCAAATATTTTTTTCATTTTTTTCCAACTCCCCTCTAAATGTTTTTTTCTGATTTTTAATAAGCAACAGAGACAGCAGAGGGGCAAGAGGAGGGGTTTTTGCACTCATGGGGAAATGTTTTTCATATTTAGATTTCCCCAGGAAGCTGAAAATGGACACCTAGTCCAGTGGGAAGTTGTTTGCATTGGTGCACATCTCAGCTGGCACTGCCTGGGGTCAGGCTGTGTCCCCCGTAAGGCAGAACAGCTCCAAAGCCAGTGCCAGGTCACCCAACTGGGGTCCACTGTGGGCTCTGCCAGGCATCCCTCTGGGTCCGGTGTGACAATGTGGACTCCGGGAGGCTGCATCGTGGCAGCTGATGTGTTCATCGTGCATGCTCGTTAGCATTTGTTTGGAAAGCAAGTACGCTGCCCTCACTATTGAATTTTTCTTATGCTGTAGGTAAGACAAAGCTGTGTTAAGTGCTTGAGACACAGAGGTAAAGCCAGGGTTCAAGCACATGGGCGTAAATGTTGGCACCAGCCAGCAATTAGTGAGAAACTGCTGTCGAGGTCCCTGTGTGCTGAAGTCCTGGAGGAAGCAGAGGGAAGGTCTCCCCTGGAAGGGTAAGACAGACCCAGGTGGTGTTGTCCACCATAGTCGCCCTGACGCGGGGAATGGGGATGATCAGATCAGCCCTGGGGAGATGGGGAAGGGAGATGTGACCCTGGGATAACACAGGCCATCTCCAACCCAACGCAAAGCTTGGCTAGACCACCCCAGGTGGTCACCTCTGACTGCCTGAACCCTCTGGCTAAGAAAAATGGAGGAAGGTTTTAAAAACCATTGGAGTCTGGATACAACAATGCTGCTCACACAGATTATCTGTTAAAAGCTGACTCACCAGACGACTCTTCATGAGGCCTGGACGAGCCAGCAAGAGCTTGTTCCAGTGGTCAAGCACTGGGATGGGAGCTCAGAGGGACCATGGACTCTCTGTCCTTTAAGATTTGCAAAACTTGCCTCGACAAGACACTGAGCAACCTGTGCGAGCATTGCAGCGAGGTCTGTCTGAACTATGACGTGATTTTACACTCCACATCCCAGTTGTGCTGGAGCACATCAGGAGTGAAGATCTCGCACAGAGTAATGCCGGAGTCACATAAGATGAACAAAGTCTGCTCTTTCTACACGTCTTAAAACGGTTCAGGGAAGAAAGTGAATGTGTATGAGCTATAGAGGAACCGAGTTCTTCCAGTCCCCGCTTTCTCTTTCTGCTTCAGGGCTTTTTGTCAAGACTATAGAAACAGCACCTCGGGTCAGAAAGTGGCTCGAGGGGCTTCTTTAGGTTTTTTTTCTCTGCCTCACACATATCCTTCCAAGCCTAGACTTGGCCTCGTGGTGGTTTCGGCTGTGGTTAATGAGCGCACCGCTGCGGAGCTGATGTGTGTGCAGTGTCTTTCATGCAATAACTGAGTCGCGCATCTCTCAGGAAGACTGCAGCTAAGCTCATCTTACAACGAAAGCTGCATGTCTCGGGCAGGTTACCTACACCTCAAATCTCTTCAGAAGCGAGCTATTTTTACATCTCTTCTTTAACCATTTGCGTTGACCGTGTACCCATCGCCTTCTTCCCCGCGCTAACCCACGCCCACAGACACGTAGCTACACGGCGTCGTGTTTCCCCACACAGAGCCTCGCTGGTGGGTTGTGGAAGTCTCTCTCTTGCGTGTTTGACATCTGTGGGCCTGCCCAACAGCTTTACTGAGAAAGTAGGTCTTTTCCACCTGGAATTAACTCATATGCTCAATAAAAGGCCACTCTTTTGGTCTGCAAGGCCACGTCTGGCCCAAGGCGGGACGCCCTCCATTGCCCGTCCCGGTACCTTTCTGAGCTACTGAAAAAACATGGGCTCCTTCCACTCAGCCACTGGAAGAAAGGCAGAGGAAAAAGTGTTTCTTCTATGTTTCAACACTGGTTCTTCAAAAATAATGCAAGCAAAAATTCTGACCCCAGCTGCAGTCCCACCAGTGAAACCAGTCCAGGCAGGAGAAGGCCACAAGGCACTTCGCTCCCAGATGGCATCGCTGTTCCGATGGTTTAGACCCTGACAGCTACAAGCACCACATGGCCGCTTGCTCATTCCTTCCCTCTCCTGGTGGGATGGGGAGGAGAACTGCAAGAAAAAAAAAAAGGTAAAACTTTGTGGATTGAGACAAGGACAGGGAGAGGTCACTCACCAGTTGTGGTCATGGGCAAAATAGACTTGACTTGGGGAAAAAATCTGTTTAATCTGTTACCAATCAAATTGGAGTCAGATAATGAGAAACAAAACCAAATCTTAAAAACGCCTTCCCCCCACCCATCCGTTCTTCCCGGACTCAACTTCACTCCCAATTTCTCTGCCTCCTCCCCTGCAGTGGCACAGGGGGACAGGGAATGGGAGTTGCTGTCAGTTCATCACACGTCATCTCTGCTGCTCCTTCCTCCTCAGGGGGAGGACTCCTCACAGTCTTCCCCTGCTCCAACATGGGGTCCATCCCACAGGAGAGAGTCCTCCACAAGCTTCTCCAACATTGGTCCATCCCACAGGCTGCAGTTTTTCATGAACTGCTCCAGCGTGGGTCCCTTCCGCAGGTGCCCTTCTTCAGGAATAGACAGCTCCAGCCTGGGCTTCCCACGGAGTCATGGCCTCCTTTGGGCATCCACCTGCTCCAGCGTGGAGTCCTCCATGGCTGAGGGTGGATCTCTGCTCCACCGTTACCTCCATGGCTGAGGGTGGATCTCTGCTCCACCGTTACCTCCATGGGCAGGTGGATCTCTGCTCCACCGTTACCTCCATGGCTGCAGGGACACAGCTGCCATCTCACCACGGGATGCCAGGGAATCTCTGCTCCAGCATGTCCTCCCCCTCCTTTCGTTGCTGACCTCAGTGTCTGCATAGTTGTTTCCCTTACATCCCACTCCTCTCTCGGCTGCAGCGTTTTTCGCTGGCTCCTGAATTGCTCCCGGTTCTCGGGCTATGGCTGTGGCAGGGCCTGGGGCCAGGTCCATACCACCTCACCCCCCCTCCTTCCATGAGCTGTGCCCCTCTGAAATATGCTGTCACAGAGGTGGTACCACCATCGCTGATAGGCTTGGAGGCAGGTCTGACTTGGAGCCAGGGAAGCTTCTAGCAGCTTCTCCCAGCCCCCCCCACCACTACCAAACCCCCACCACAGCAACCCAATACACAAGCTCAAATCCAAATAGTTCTCAAGTTGTCAGGTTTGGATGGTTGCACCAACTAAATAAAACTCAAAAGTTTCTGCTACAAACAGTTACCATAAAAAACACGGTAAAATCAAGCTTCTGCATTTCCAGGGAAAAATGATGCCAGCCAAAGCAGATAACCCCTGTGCAGAACTGTCCCTCCTCACCCATCCATCCTCCTGCTCCAGCACAGGGGGCATCATGGGGAGGGGTGACCCCTGCAGAGGCACAGTGTCTGGCACCTGGCAGAGCAGCACTGCTGCCACGGTCCCAGGCTGGACCGGAGGCTGGGCACGACCATCCCCTCCTGCTGCTCCCCTCCACAAAGGTGCTGCTCCATCCACCCAAGCCCAGACCCAAGGACCAGCTCTGTGCCAGTGCCAAGGTTTCGCAACGGCAATCCGGTGCCGAAGAGCATCTTGGCTCTGTAGCTGGTATCAGTTAGTGTGTTCAGAGGCTAAAAATAGAGACCCTCCACTCTCACAATGACTCAGAGATGCAGAAGGGAAACCCGCAGGCTCTGTGCTTGGCTGTCCCCTGAGCTGATTGAAAAGTTTTCATCTAAAACTTTGTTTTGACATAAAACGGCTTTTTGAAAAACAAACTAACAAAAAAAAAAAATCCAAACCAAACCAAACCTCATCTCTCACCACCAAAGCTGCTGGGAAGACTTCTTATTTTGTCTAAGTTTGGGAGAGGCCCTTGCCAGAAAATATGACATTTTGTATTTTTTTTATTACCAGTTGGCAAGCACCTTGTTAGTATTTACCTGTTAAGCTCTTTCTTGGAGACCTGTGAGAGCCCTTGAAATGGTGATGCAAGTGAAAGGTGTGCAAGTCCTCTGAAACTTTCATGGGAAATACAGGACACTTTCCAGACAGCTCTAATTCCAGCTCAGGAAAAAAACCACATCCACCAGCTGGCCTTGTTAAATCCCCACAGGGGATCCTTTAGTCCCTTAACTCTCCCTGTTCATCCCCTGCACCGGGGGCACTAGCCAGCACCGCTCTGGTTTTGGCCATGCCGTGGGTGATGCTGGTGTGGAGGCTGAGGGTCCTGATGGGGAAGCAGAAGAGAACTGGGGTCCCGTGGGAAGCTGCGTTGCTGCTGCAGTGCTATCTCACCCACAAGGAGAGTGGGTCCTTCCTCCCTGGCCCTCTGTTTATCTGCCCCACCGTTACAGGGAATTTCAAGATTGGCCAAGTGCTGCCCCAAACCTCAAACTGATTTCCAAAGTGACAAGCCCAGGAGGAATCACCTCCAGCTTTGACATCTGGAGTTTGGACTAGAGACCTCCTGGGATCCTTCCAGCCTTAATTTTTCCCGGTTTCTAGTGTAACCCCTCTCAGGCTCTCATGCCTTGTGGGGCTGGGCAGGCGCAGCCTGGACTCTCGAGAGGGGTGACAAGCCATCAGCAGAGGAGGTAAGGCACCAACCCAGCCTGCTCTCCAAGCCTCCTCTCCTTCCACTCAAGCCCCAGCTGGACCCATTTTGTCCTTCCCCATTTGGAGGCGAGGGAAGGAGCGTCAGTGCTGAGACACTCAACAGAGTCAGGCTACAGGACAAAAGCATCTTGGCGAGGATCCTGCAACCATGTTGCCAGCTCCACCTTCGCCGAGGACCTGCACACCAGGCCAGGCTCTTCATTTCCCTGCACTGTCCCCAGAGACGGGACAGACCGGGCTAGCTCTGTGGTGGTGCCTGTGTTGAGCTGTGGCTCTTCGAGAGCTTCCTCATTGCACACACAGAGCTCTGGAGGTACAACCCCACCGGCTCGCGACGGTTGGGATGCTGAACAGCCAGAAAGCCAGGCTTCAGCTGAGAGAAAACAAAACTGCTCTTGAAGTTGGCTCATTCTGTGCTAGCAATCAAGCGTGCACTGGTGTAAGAGCTGTGTCATGGGTGTCTCATCCTGCCCTTCACATACCCTGAGAGCATCCTCGCTGTCTTCTCTGTGCTTGGTTCTAGCGTCATGCCCAAGCTCCATCACAGACAGCAAGCCTGGCTGCGGAGCAGGAGGACATGAGCAGATGTGCCTACAAGAGACCCTCAAACGCTGNTGCTGGAACGCCAGCACATCTCTGTGCTCTGGGTCCCTGCGACACAGGGCAAGGGGAGACGGTGAAAATGAGATCAACCGGTAGCGACGGGATGCCAGTAAATCCCACAGACAGCTGGGATGAGAAGGACCTCAGGAAGCCACCCCCCTCCTTCCCTCTCGGGATCAACCCCACCTGAACTAATAGACCATCTGCCCGCTGCCCTGGACTGTGACCCAGCAGAGCAGACACCCGGCAGCCAGACCTGTGTGTGGAAATAGCTCCTCCAGCCCATCCAGAGCTCCACACTCAGCACTGGGAGCCGAGTTCCCCCACCCACTGCGTGCTCCCAGCTGGGCCATTGCCTGTCCAAAAACCCACCATCACTTTACCTACCCATTGCTCATGTCCAAGGGAAGGTCATGAAGACAGTCAGTTGTCCCTTGTCACCGCACACAGGTTACCAGTGGTCGTGCTCCCGTGACCTTGATGTGGGCTTTGTCGTGTCCTGCTGAACCCCCCCTGGAGCTTCAGCAAGTCCGTCAGGAATGAGATTGCCTGTCCTGAGCTTACCCTGGAGCTGACACTGCCACCAGCATCTGTCAGACGGGGCATGTGAAGAAATGATGTGTGGTGGCCCTTGTGGTGGCCCAGGGTCAGCTGCAGGCTGAGGAGCGGGTGCAGAACCCATGCCCACCTTTCAGCTCGCTTGTGCCGATGCCTTGCAGCCAGTCTGCGGCCAGGACAGGGTCCAGCCCATGCTTTTGTCGGTTTCTGACTCTGAGAAAGCCAGATAACTATTTCTGCTGCAAGAAAAACTGAATTTTCAGTTAAATCATTTAACCAGAAAATTATTTTATAATCAATTCAGATCAAGCCACTTTTATTTTCCCTCTCTTTCACCAGCAAAGTGTTACGTTTGGGATTAGCCAGAAATATTTTGTTCCAACTGAAACAAATTTTCTGCTTTTATTATATATTTTATTATTTTGTAACAAAGTCAGGTCCTTGGCTGTTCACCTCTGTCTGAGGCTCCAGGGCTGAGGCTCAGCTGGGACACTGGGCATTTGGTCTGAGACCTGCCTGCACCCGTGGATGTGTCCCACAGCAGCAGGTCAGGAGGTCTCTCTCAGGCCCCTCATACCTCTCTCCTGGAGAACCCCCATGGACCAGCTGTCACATGCAGGATCTACCCCTGCCCCTATGGGAAGGACCATAACCCCCAAGCTCACAAGATGTTCTCACTCTCCGTGAAACAATAAATATTGCGTTTTTCTTCACAAAGCAGAGAGGACTGGGACAGTCTTCCACTCCCTGGCTCTGCACACCCACAGCAGGACAAAGGCGCTCCACAGCTCGGGAGCAGTGGGAGTCCAGCCCCAAACATCTTATTCAGAGCAAAAGTCATGTCCAGTTTCCTGTGACCATCTCTGGCATTTTCACAAATGCCACATTCACTGTGAGAAGAGTCACTCTCTGTTAATAATGATACTTGAGTTGGTGGAAAACACTGGGAGGTTTTCCCCCATGAGATGAAACAGTATTTTGTTTTGATCTGAATCAAGATCTTCTTTTCATTTCAGTCTGCAAAATTTTGGAACTGATGGGTGTTTTCCTTTCCCCTCCCGACTTCTTGTCTCCTTTCCTCTGAAGTTGCCAATCCCTCAGGTGTCCTGGTAAAGTTTCGGAAATTTGTTGATACAGGGCACGATTTGGATCCCCACGAAATTGCCAGCTGCATTTTAAATGCAGCATTTTTGCTGTGTTACAAATAACCAGAATAGATGTGTGAGAGTCTGCTCTGAAATAGGGCACTGGGACAAAGTGAGAAGCACAGTGCGCCCAAAATGCTCATGATGAATAGCAGCACAGAAATGTCACTGCTCCTACACACCAGCCCATCGTTAAATGCTTCCACTTTCTTTAGTGAAATGACAAAAAACTAGTTGATGCTTTCAGCACAGCACAAAAGCTCTATCCACCTCTGCCTTAAAGTGTCAGATTTGTGCAGGAAGCAGAAGTGTTCCTGTGAGATTAGCATCTCTGTCTGAAACATGTTTGTGAAAGGTGAGAACACGATGCTAGCACAGCGCAATGTTCCTGCTGCATCTCCGTGTGTTTTATTAATTATAACATTGTTTAAATGAGATTATATGCTCTTTAGTTCACTTTAAAAAAAAAAATCATATATAACTTGAAGGAGTTTCTGGGCATTCTTCCTGGACCTTAGAATAACCCTTCTAACAGAGTCCTTTAAGACCGCAGCAGAGCTCTGCTGTACCATGGCCAATGTTCTGCCCTTTGGTGGATTTCATTCTACCACCGCTGTTCATCAAAATTCCCAAGAAGAATTAGTGATTCCCACCTCTGAGCAGTGCACAGTGTGAAAGCTCAAAGAATCAGAAAATCTGCTTATTTCTAGTAGGAGCTGATCCAAATTTCTGGACTGCAGGGAAAGGGATCAAAGAAAAGCAGCATCAGTGCAAGAAGTCCTCTCCCACTGACAAGGCCAGGGTGGCTCTTCTGTCTCTTCTACCTTCTCCGCTGGCTGGGGGCAGGACTGGACCCTCTGTGGGCAGTGATGTGCCTTTGAAGGGTTTAAGTCAGCCTCTCACATTTCTAGCGTGGCATGAGGAGCACTTTCCTCCATCTAAATGATGTGTCTGAGAAGTTGAATTGGGACATCCAGAATTTGGGATTTCTGTAGGAACACTCTCTGAAGGGCTGCTCCAGCGTTTAGACAAAGTCTGCCCCGTGTCCCACAGCTCAGTTCTCCCTCATGGTGCTGCTTGTGGCCGTACCACAGCCAAGGATATCTCTGGTAGGTTTAGCTCCATCTACAGTGACCAGAAAGGTGGCTGAAGATCAGATCAGCTGCTCACCCATGTTAGTGATCTGCAGGTTGCTGGGGCTCCACGTCTTGCTTTCCCAAGGGACACCTTGCACGTGGGTCAGCGCTGCCTCAGCAGCACTCCAGGGAGACTCTAGCTACCTTCCTGCCTGTCAAACCCAAGCCCAGCTCGGTCTTCGCAGATCCCCCAGCACTGGGCATCAGGACAGACCTTGGATTCACAGTCGAACATGGCCATAGACACAGCATGGGAAAAGCCAAGAGAGTCTTTCTCGGGCATTCATTACCTCCAGCCATCATTTGTCTCCTTCCTCAGCTGCCTCGTGGGAAATAAAAAAAGGATAACAATGAGAAACACCTATAGAAGATATTCTGGGATTGGTTTAGGAGCCATAGATCTTTTTATCATCAAGAATCAAGTGGATTTATGGAGGTATGTTAGTTTTCTAGGCAGCATTCATAGACTGTGCTGGCAGTTACAGTACCCACGCTTCACAACAAATGTGGACAAATTAGAACTTGTCTGAGATTGTTAGATTTCTTGAAAAACTTGCAGCAAAAGTCTGAAAAAAAATCCTACATTCTTTATCCAGAAGAAAACATAATTTGACGTGGCAACTTCTGACTCCCACTGAGTGCAGATGACCTGACGCCTTCTTGTGGCTCTTCTCCAGGTCTGTAAGTGACTCCATGCCAGGAAGGATGGGTGGCTCTGAAGTCCCTTCTGTGTGTGTCTGCCCTGCTAGCCCACTGAGCTTACAGTGCTGGGAAAGGATTCATTTGGGGAGCCTTTGAGTGCTGCTTACCCAGCCCCAGAGCCCTGGTGCTGGTCCCTCTGTTCTGCTCTTTCCATCCCAATGCCACAGGCAGAGAGGAAATGTGATTGCATCAGCACAGAGAAGCTGAGATGATGCAGCTTGTGGCCATGCAAGCAGGATTGAACTGGCCGAGCAACAGCAGTGTTTGGCAATGGTCACATTCTGGCACAGAGTCTCACCAGCTCTGCCGTTTCCAAGACCTGTGCTTCCATCCATAGGCGACTCCTATATTTAGTAATTGTGCTGGTGGCAAAGGCTCAGCCTCCAGGATGTTGATTCAGACACCCAGACACTCAGCCACTTCCTGTTTGGATGCACTAAAATTATTTACATCATTTAAAAAGTGATGTCGGTTAAGGGAAACAAAGCGTTATTGTCAGAGGAGGCTGAGAGCCGGGTTACGTACCCATGCACAATGGAAAAAAAGCAGAACAAGTTGTTGCCATCTCCCAACAGCAGCACGTACATACAGCGTGTCCCCAGGAGCCACTTTCACCACTCCTCCTGCACACTGCCGCTTGCATTGCCACAGCAATGCAGCAAAGCACTGTGATACCCTTCTAAGCCTCCTCCCAGGGCTGCTCTGCCCGCCCAGGGTGACCCAATATCATCTCTAGCTACACATCAGGAGCAGAGACACACCCGGGAGATGTGGCCTGCTGGCTGGAACAGGCAATAGAAACACAGGCTCTAGCATCTGTCCCTGCTCTGCCACCCAGGCAGTTATGGCTGGTGACAAATGTTTCATAGCAAAATGCAGCTTTCCACCGTCATGCAGACTCTGCAACCCTACTGTGGGCATGCATGTGGCAACTGAGATGTTCATGAACTTCTAGAGGTCCAGGGGCATGGATCTCTGCCCTGAAGGCTTTGGGGGTGCTGACTGTGCCTGCAAGCTGGACTCAGCTCTTGTCTCGTCACCTCTGTACCTAATGTCTTTCCCTTCATCTGCAAACGCCAGCGCAGCTGCTGAGTGAAAGGGCAGACACCAGTCAGTTTGGCCTGACTGCTGCTGGGGAGAGTGGTGATGGAGAGGGTCCCTGCCCAGCACTGCCAGGGTCTGAGTTCACCAGTTTGAGAGTCACAAAGCCTGGTTATGGCTCAGGACCATCTGCAGTGGCTCACACCCAGAGGGGCAGGCAGGACACCTTGCTGAGGAGCTGGGGATACTGGGAGACACCATTTGTTCACTCAGCTGCCCCAGGCTGTGCATGCAGACGATATTTCTGTGGCTTCTCCATTTCCAGAAGAAAGGTCAAGAAATAATTTTAATATATCTTTCGGAAATCCTTACAAGTGATCCCTTCCCCGCTCTCTGCAGGGCCTGGATGTCTGATGATGCCCAGCTGCTCCATGCTCAGCTCCTCCCTCACTCCTAGATACACAAAAAACCCCAGACCTTTACTTCAAATGTTCAAGAAGGGAGTTTTCCTGGATGCTTCACATCCCACCTCCAAATTATGATCAATTTGGCCTTTCTCCTGTTTTTTCAAAGCCTTACTAATCTATTCCCAGTGGCTAGGGAGGCTGATGACTCAATAGGTTTTTCCCCACAGAGTCTGGACAAGCAATCTCTTGGCAAGGGCTGTTTATGACTTAACTGCAGATGGATTTACCTATCCTGCCTTCTTTTTAGCTAAGATGAAGTTAGTCATGTGGACCAGGAGTTTGAAAAGTGACTGGATATCTTGGTGCCTTGACTTTTCACGCCCACCTCAAACACAAACAGCTGGGCACCTAAAAATGCAGGGAACTGTGTTTCACTGTCCCTCTGGAAAGTCTTTGCCAAAGTGCATTTTCCAAGCCCACATTAGGTGAGTGTACTGTTTAAACTAAGGAGTAAAAGGCGAATTACAAATAACAAATCACAAGAAGTGGGTTCTGAGTCATCCTCAGTCAGTGGCAGAGGCTCTGCAATCAGAATTTCGGTCATAACTGCATTGCTATTGCATGTGCAGGAATATTCTCTGGCACTCACAGTGGTAGCTGTGTTGAGTCAGCAAGGCAAACAAGATTCAAAAATAGTTAAAATCTTATTTTTGTCACTGTGTTTAGCAACTGTTTCTGAATATCTGCCACGGCAGAGCAGACCTGCAAAGTCACAGGATAGGATTTCTCAGAACAAAGTTGCAATTTGATTGTTGCAATGTGTTTTAAACCTCAGGTTGAAAGTTCCAAGCTCATGGCATCCCAGCGTTCTTCACATTTGAATACACTTTTTCATTTTATCATCTGATAGTAATCTGTCAGGTAAGCAGTGATCATAAAATAAACCACCGGTCTGATTCCCGGAGCACACGGTTCATGCTCAGAGCCAGCTTGGAGATCTGGAGCAGGGTGCACAGTCCTCCTGCTTCCCCATGCACCTTCGCCCGGCAGCAACCAGAAATGTCATTTAGCAATCCTGAGCAAGTCTGATACAATCATGGGTGATGGCAGAAGGAAGGAAGGATCCAGGGCCACTGGATGAGCACTGCCTGTTCTTGCCACAAGGCCCAGCCAGGAGCAAACTTTCTCCAGCACTCAAAATCTCTGGTCTTTACAGCTCGGCAACACACAATGCCCAAACTCAGATTCCCAGATCCACCCTAAACTGCACGCCCAGGGTGCTGCCTGCACATTTCCCTCTGCATTGATCCATTCCATTTGAAGAAAGATGAGATTTCGTACTTGCAGCTCCATCTGCTTCCCCTTCTCCCACCGCACACAGAATCTGAGAGCATGCACGCGGATCCCAGTGTTGTACAAAGCTGAGCCTTCGATTACAGAGTTGAAAACAAAGTTTAAAAGATGCAAAATGAGAATACAGTGACAAAATGCAGCTGTAGAGCCAAGATCGTTCCTGGTTACTGCCCAGACTGCCTTCTGGGGGATATTCCAGCCCGTAGCTCTAGCAGCCACACTCAACTCCTGGACACTGCCTGTGGAAGCAGATCCTCTAACATCTCCTCCCTTTTCCCATCTCTTCTCTTTCATCCATTTTATTTCTCTCTTTGGCTCACATTAGCATTTGATGCAAGCATCCAAGGGACTTTTTCTTCCCCATACAAGTCTCCCTGCCCTTGCAAACCTCCCAGCTTCTCTCCTGACTTCACTCCTTCAAGCTTAAAACACTTTCTTGTTGTTTGCAGGATAGTCACACTGTTTAGTAACGCTCAGGGAGCCTGCATTGCTCTCAACACACTTGCAGTTTTCTTCCCAGCTCTCATCTGCACCCACACAACAATGTCAAGGGCAGCTCCGCCAGCTAAGAGCCTTTCTTCAACCAACCTTCCCCTCCTTCTGTCAGTGTGGGGGCTGCACCGGTACCCTGAGTGCTAACACGTCACTGTCCAGCAGGTTCAGAACGGAGGAGCTGGGGATATTCCCTGGGCTTTTGAGCAATTAAGCCATACGCTGGCTTTGCAGGACTCACAGGCTCAAGGCAGCCCAGCACTAACGGCAGAGAGAAGCCAAGAGGGGCCACAGCTCCCCATGGGTTGCTGGTGTTGCCATCCAGTGCCAAAACTTGTCTGTTTGTCTGAGAGTGAAAGGAAATCCAAGAACCAGGGCCAGGGCAAATCAGGGCTAGAAGCAACAGGTCACGAACAGTGAACTCTTCAGAAGGCATGCAGCCTGCTTCCAGCTCTGCTGTAGCACTTGGGACCCACTGACACCCAGCATCCGGGCAGCTCAGGGTGAGAAACATTGGGGGAAAGACCTGGGGTTGGGCAGGGTTGAATGAGGTTGGATGGGGTTGGATGGGGGTGCTTGTGGATCTCACGGGCACTCATGAAGTAGTTTGTTGAAAGAATTTGCAAAAGACTGTAATTAATTAAGAAACGTGGTAATTATGCAATCTGCTGATTACAGAGAAAGGGGTTATTAATCCACCAGACAAGTCCAGCAAAAGCCCTTGTCAAACCATCAGGAGAGATGCTGTGGGGAAGCAGAAAGCCTGCAGACATGGTTGCGCTGGTATCCATCAAGCCCACTCCCCTCTGGGGTCAAGGATCTCCGGGACTCATTTGATCCTGCCTCCAGGACCAAGTGGCACATGCAGGAGCACGCAGTGCATGCCGTGGTAATCAGAGCACACCTGATTGCCAGCTGTGTTTGCTGCACCCTGGATTAAACTGATTCGGCCTCTGCTTTGATCCAGACATCCCCTGGAGCACCCTTTTGTGCATTTCTTCTCAGCATGGGAGGACCATGGCAGCTGAGGGTCCCTTTACAAACCGTAGCAGAGTCCAGCTCATCTGCTGGACTTGTTAGGACTGGGGTTCAGCCCGATATTAAGACGTTCATGAGGTGCCTTCACCAGTCTGTGGAGTTTAGGGGGAGGCTGGAGGTGCCAGCTTCAGGGTGACCTGACCTTCTCTTGTCTCTGCTGGCTCTGAATTAAACAGCTCTCCCACAGCCACCTCTGAAGCCTGGACCGCAGCTGACGGAAGACACCCACCCTGACCCCTGGATGTAGATGTCTTGATCACAAACTGAATCTTATCCCGGATGTTATGGGAGAGGAAGGCACCTGCATGCATTTCCCCCCTTCCTAGCCAGTGCCTCATCTACAATTTTTTTTTGCACAGACCCTAAGATATATTGTTGACAGCAAAGCCCCTGTTCACACCACAGGCCACAAGCTCAGAGCAGAGGTACAAGCCAACCACTGCCTTCCCCAAAGCCTTTTGGGCACTGGATACCCTCCATTTGGCCAGCCTCTCCAGACAGGAGCACGGATGCTCAGCAACAGTCCCATGTGGGGCTCTCCAGGCCCCTCCAGGCGCAGACAGGGGTCCCCCATGACCCCCTCTGCCAGGACTTTCTAACCAAGGGTCACACAGCACTGTCCACCCACAGGGACCAAATGGCACCTGAAGATAAAAGGAAAACCCAGACCAGCCATGGGGATATCCTGCCTGGCCAAGGCACCTCCACGTCTTTGCAGGTCCTGGCTGTAATAAGGATTGGAGCATTACCCCCCCTTGCCCAGAGCCCTGCAAGCTGCAGAGCACGGGCAGATTACCTGGTCCCAGGCGTGTCCGGTTAATCTGTGCTCAGTTTCTTTATCCTGTCTGTCTATATATAACCTCCCTCCTGGCCCCCTGCAATCAGCAGCAGGGAGCGCACGCCAAGGGGGTGGGAGCTGCTGCTCCAGCCCTGGCATCGTTGGGGTGCATGGATGTGCAGGGGGGCAGCGAGCAGCCCCACGTGCCTGGTCACGCAGGGAGGGACCACGGTCTCCTCTGCGCCCCTGGCACCAGGGTGTGCTGAGCAGGAATGGGTGGTCTTGCGTGGCCAAGCATTTCGGACAGTGTCAGACCAGGCTGGAGGTGAAATGAGAGATGCAGAGCACAGGGGAATGGGGGCTGGGTCATCTTCACTCGTAGGGGTAAGAAATCGATGCAAACAAGGGATTTGCCATTCTGTGAACAAGCCAGGGGTGACAGTTCCAAAGAGAAACAGAGGAGGTGAAGACAGGGCAGGGAGAAGCAATGGGACATGTCTCATCGTGGGTCTGCTGGGCTGGACAGAGGGACACCGGGGCTGCGCTGGGCAGATTGGGCACAGCTGAGTCAGGATAGAGGAGCCACTGCAGGGACGTGCCTCCGGGCTGGTGCAGAGGAGGAATCGTGGTCCCACAGCAGGCTAGGAGTCTTCCTCACACTTGGAGGGACCGAGTCCAGTGCAGACCAGTTTGCATCCCTCCCACCCACCCAAAGCACTGCATGGATCTGCTTACCAGAGACATCGTGTCACGCACAGGCGCTGTGGGGACGTGACACTGTGGGGTTGCTGAGCCTGCTGAGGAACAGCTGGAGGAAACCCTCCACTCACAGGGTGCTTTCTGTCGGAGGAAAAAGAGGCGAAAACCCAGTTCCCTGTGCTGTCAGGATGGTATTTCAGGAAATTGCCTTTCACCTTCCCAGACATACTGTCCATTTACACATTGATCCTTCTCCTTTGCATGTGTCTGTACCCACTTAGGCTCCTCGCCGTTTCTCACCTTGCTCCTCTGATGGAGCTGAGACGATACACTCAAGGTTCACATCTCGATTTGCTTGAAAAAAACCCCGCAGTGTCTCTTCCTTTGGATCTCTCAGGGGAACCAAACATGGAGCAGCTCTGCACGGCACAGCCCAGGAGCACGCTGTCCTGTGGGTCCATCGCATCCTGCAAACCTCCTGTTGCCACAGACTGGGAAAGGCATCGCGTTGGGATCCCAGAGCCCTCGTCACAGCCCTGCAACAGACCATGGTGGCAGCTGGGGCAGCAACACCAAATCCCAGGATTTTTGCACCAGAATTCATACAGAGTTTGTGCCACTGATACAAATGAATTTCCAAAATCCAGATAATACTGGGGGGCCATGCCCATTCTGACAGCCTCATTTAAAATAAAGAACGTCTAAAATACCCTCACAACAGGGGTAATTGCTCAAAACACAGAAAACCCACCAAAACTAAAAAATGGGCATTCAGATTCTCTGGAACTAAAGCTGTTGGAGCTTTCTCTATAAGAATTACTTCCTGGATTACCTCTCTGGTGTAAGCAGGCATCTCCCCTCAAACAAAAATAAAATTCAGGGGTATCAAATTCAAAAGAAAATGACCTATTAAATTGAGCAAAATGCTATAACTAAAAATCTTGCACTGTCTCCAGCATATTTTCATCTTTCATTTCTTTTTCTTTTAGCTAAAGAATTATGACACTCTTGCAAAGAACTCCTGTCCAGTCAAATCTACATTTTTGTCTTTGGTTAAATAAAGTATTTGACAAGAGGAAACAACACAGGTTCACAAGTGGTTATTGAGGGCTGTGCTTGTTGCAGTGATTTAATTTAAAGCCATTTCACATGAGGGATTCACACATCCTCCCCACCCTCAGGAATATTTTCCTTTTGTTCTTTCTTGCTCTTTTCTCCTGTGCTTGCAAAGCCAAGACCATACAGCCTGATGGGATGCAGCTGGTTTTTGCATTAAGGTAAACTTGAACAAAATCCTATTTAGCTTACGCTCGGGGACAATCAGAGCTTCTGGTGCCAAGGGCTTATTTCAGGGGGATTTGTGCAGTTTGACAAAGATGGGAGCTCCATTTGAGCCACCAGAAATATCTCAATTAGAGCCAGAGAAATAGGGAAACAGCTGGACGTCCCGGTTCCTGCCCCTGTGCATCTGCTGGGAGACACTGCAGCGAGTGCCTGGGACACGCAGACCCTGCTCCCACGGGAGCCCACGTGTCCCGAACTCCTCTGGGGAGAAGGAGGATGGAAGGAACATGAAGAGCTCTAGCAGGAGGGGTCAGAAGAGGCAAGTCTGCTCCAGGGAGGAGAAACTAGAACAGGGGATGGGAGAAAACCAGGAGGACAAGAATAACCAGGGCTTCTGCACCAGCAGCTGAGCCTTGCAAGTGTGCCGGAAGCATCGAGCCCAGGGATTTATTAGAAATAACAAGGAACCTGGTGGCAGTGCTCACTGCCCCAGCAGTGTTGAGCATGCTTTGCTGGTGAGTCTGCTCTCGGGAAAGCCCGTCAGAGAAGCCTGCTCCCTGCAAAGCAATGGGTACAGGCTCTGCCCTGAGTCTGAGGGCTCCCAAACCTGCCCAGCAGGTGCTGAGCCTCTCTGAATGCTTCCCACCGGTGTCACAGCCTAGACAAAGAGGATGGGATCATCACCTAGTCTGAGAGGTGAAGACCTGTCCTGGGCATTCCATCCCCAGGTGGAGCATTTGATCTGCTAATTCCTGGTGATGGCTGTACGTTTTTGATGAACACTTCAATCACCAGTACAATGCAGTGGAAATTAATACGGGTCCGTGGTGGCTCACCACAACTGAAACACCTTGTAGAAACCATAGGGCAAATGAGAAAGCCAAACTCTCCAGCTCAGGTAGACTGGGGGACTCATCTCCAGCAACAAGCGCTCTGCTCCGCAGGCTGGTGCTACAGGAGATCCCTGTGCTGGAGGCTGCACCAGGCTGCTCCTGGTCTGGACAGTAGGGTGGAGTGCACCCCTGGGCTCCAAACACTCTGCTGACCTCTGGCTGGGCCCTAGGTCTGCTTTTGTCTGTCACAGGAAGCAAAGTGCATGTGCACGCCATCAACTTCTTGTTCCCTTCAGCAGGAGGCAACGGTCCAGCTTTGCATCACTGCCAACGGAGTGAGGCATTGCGGCAGCAGTGGGTGCAGAATGGGCTGAGGGGTTACATGGTTCCCAGGGGACAGGGAGTGGGGTTTTGGTCACAGCCAGATTCTGGGAGGGGACATCACAGGACCGTCTGGTGCCTGCCTTCACAATCAGTGAAAGTGCAAATCAGAACAGGGCTTTGAGCGTTGGTGTAGATGCACCAGAACGTGCAGGGCAGGAGGGAGGCAAGTCATTTCATAGCATGTGCTCTTGAAAATGGCTCTGGCCCATCGGGGAAAGGGACAGCACAGCCAGGCAGGGAAATCTGTGTCCAAACGTTGCACCAGTCCTCGCTGATGCTCTGCACCAGCCCACGTCCCTTGTCGCCTCCCCACAGTCATCCCCTCCCCTCTTCACGGCGGCTGGAGAAAGGGAAGGGATGGCGATTTCTTACAGCGTGGCCCTTTTCCTGCCTTTCAAGGAGTCCCCCAGCACCAGGCAGAGCTGGACGTAGGTCACGCTTCCGCCACTTGTGCTGTGTGACATAAATGGCTTTGCTGACCCTAATGCTTTGGAGCTTACGGGTCCTGATCCAGGTAGTCCCAGCTCAGTTATCCTGCTCCTTCCTGCCAGCAAAGTTAAGTTAGAAAAGCAACTTGGGAGCTCAGAGAGCAAAATGACTTTGTGGTCCTGTCCTCCCTCCGTGACCACAGTTGAGCAGGGCCAGCGTGGGCCCCCACCCTCTCTTGAAAGCACCATCCCTGCTTCCTCCCTTGCTTCTCGGGAAGCAGGAGAGTCACACGCTGACCTATGAGCAAGTGCTGCGTGAGAGTTAAGCAAGAGCTGCTGATGGCGTCTGTCTGGGAGCCAGCAGGTAAGGCAAGAATTTCCCCAGTACATGCCTCATGCCTTGAAATGGAGCGAGCTGCAGTGTTGCAACACCTCCTATAAGCTCAGAAGACGCATTAAAGAAGTTCACAGGATGGAAGTACTTCTTCTAGGCCTGTTGCATAATCCCGATAAGCAGATAAGCCTGTAATATTTGCACAACACCGTGTCCCTTCATCGGCCTTGTTACTGGTCTCGTTTTGCAGGGCTTAATTCAGGGATCTGATGGATTGAGGACACCTTTCAGGTCATGTATCCCTTGGGAGGTGGCTGTGACCCAGCTCTAGTGTTGTGCTACTGGGAGCATTAAAGGGACGGGGACATCTCGCTGACAGATGTACTTTATCCTTTGCAAATCTATCCCAAAGACATTTTCGAAATGGCACCATGACACCTCCAGAAAGTACTTCGTTAGCTTCTCATGGAAACACTGTAGCAGTGCAAAACCACCACAGGAAGAGAATCACGGCTTGCCAGAGATGAAGTTACCTTTGCACAGGTACACGCAGCTTGGGCACATTCCTGATGGACTCGACCCAAAGGGCACAGAATGTGGGCACGGAGTAGCGGCAGGGCTCCGCTGTCAGGGAAAAAGATGGGACACAGGTGAATGCATTGATTGAGCACAGACATGGTCCAGAGTCTGCCAGGAACTGTCCTCCTTCGGTAACTCCCCTCTCTGGGCTCTACCAGGCAGCCCAGCAGGAGGGCATGGCAGCATCACCCAGCAGAGGGGTGGCATGACCTTGCACTTTCCTTTGTGCTGCAGGTGCAGGGAGGGTCCAGCCATCAGGCTCCAGGGACGTGCCCCTGCGTGGAAGAGCACAGAGCAGAGCAGCCAGGGTGGTACTTGGGCCACTGCAGAGCCCTTCACAGAGACAACATGCAGGGAGCAACGTTGTGCCAAACTCTGACCTTCCCTCCAGGAGTTTTCTGCAAGCAAGCCCCGCATCTGGCACCAAAAGAGACCTGAGTGGTCAGAGCAGGAGGCTCAGGACTTGGGAGGACGCTGCTCGTAGCTGCTCTCACCCTGGTCATTGTGCAGGAGCTAACAGGAGGGGGCAGAGGGGGCGGATAAAGGAACTTTCTGCTCCAAGGACCCCAGCCTGGTTCCAGGTCACACCAGATGAATCTTCACCTGCCAGGGGAATGCAAACCTCTTCCCCATTTCTCTGTTTGGAGATTGGGATGCCTTGTCCTTGGGTACAGATAATTTCAGGGATCTGCAGCATTTCTAAATTGCTGCAGAGTCCCAGGAGGGACCAGAGCCCCAGGAGGGACCAGATTGCTCCTCACACTCTTTAGAGATGTATAGGTGTCCTGTGCCTGTGGCTATCCAGAGGCCATCAGTTCCAGCCCTTCTCTTGCTCCACGGGGAAGATCCCAGCACTTGCCGTGCCCCAAGGCCTCTGGGCAGCCCATGGTATTTTAGCAATGAAGTTTTTCTCTCCCTCCTGGGTTGCTTTGACTCGCTCCCAGGCTACTGCCCTTTAGCAATGTCCATTCAGAAATGTCCCTAGGGCTGCTCACAGCCATGGTGTGGGACTTGCAGGGAGAACATGCCTCGCCTGCAGGAACACGAGGTCAGGAGACACAGGACGGGGCAATCTGTGTGGCTGCAGCTCACAGCCCTGCTCCCTGGTGAGTCACCTCTGTGCCATCTATACCAGCCCAGGGGAGGGCAGGCACGCCTGGCCCAGGGGCAGGGTTCTCCACACTGTGCTCCCTGCCCCTGCCAGGAACAGGGACCATATGACTGCCCAGAAAGACACCTCTCCTGCTCATTCCTTCTACATCTTAGTCATGAAGCATCCTTTCTGCTTGTCCTGTTCCCCACCTCGACCTCACCCACCCGTCACGGGCGCAGCCTGGTCCTGGAGAGTTTTGTCCTCTTCACCCAGCGCCTGCAGGAGGCTGCGGAGATGGAGAAAGAAGCCAAGGCAGCCTGATCCCTTTTCTCTAGACTAGGGGAGGAAGCAGAACAGAGCTGCCACATGGTGTGGGTACAGACAGCTCCCCCGTTTTCCCCAAAATCGCTTCCTGGGGGAGAGCCAAGCAGCCAAGCAAAGGCTGGCCAGAGAAGAAGGGAGGGAGCTGGTGTAAGTGGCAGTAAAAGACTTTCCACTCATGGCTTTTTGTTCTTGGTAGGGATTGTAGTGCAATTGCAAGATTGCAAAATCCACACTTGGGATTTTTTTTAAAATGCTAATTCTGGATTTCCAAACTTGAGCTGGCCAGAGGGCCACACTGAAATAACAAAAGACCATTTGTTTTCCTGGAGGGGAAACCAGAGGCTTGTTTATTTTCTTTCAACATCAGATAGTCAGACCTTGTATGTCTAACTTGCTAAATTTTTGGATAGAAAAGAGCAGGTGGTTTTGTAGCATCAGATGCACCAGAAAAACAGAGTTCTGTTGCTTGAGTTGTGACAAAACGGTTAAACATGTCAGTCATTCCTGTTTGTTTCACTCAATGACTAAATAAACAGCAGGGAGAAAAGGTCAGTGCTTTAAGTTTCAGTGCTCATCAGTGAGGGTCAGATGAAGCTCATTTTCTGCACACAGGACCTCTAACAAGTCCTACAGGAAAACCAAGAAATGTCAGACATGACCTTCCTGGCAAATCAAATGTGAAAAACAAGGAAGCCACACTAGACAGGCTTTTAAGGAAGCAAAAAAAGGGTACAGCCCGTTTATTTTTCCTCAGCAGATCCTCTCTGAGGTCATTGTACTATTGTAAACTACATCTCAGTTTGGCTGATAAGAGTTTAGTACTGGCACTCTGCAGCATTAGCCTTGTGTGGGTCTAAATTCATCCAGAATAGGAGCAGAGCCTTGGAGAAAAGACGATGAACCTGTGGTTGGCTGTGGTCAGCTCTGGTGGGGGTCTGAGTATTTAGTCACAGACTCCTGATCCTAGCCTCATCCATACTCAAAAGACAGAGTGTCCTGGAAAACCCTGGGGGATGGACCCAGAAAAAAGCCCAACTCCGTGCTCAAGGGAGCCAGAGGTCTTTTACGGTTCTCCTTTATGAGGATTCAGCTTCCAACCAGCAAGCAGAGAGGGGTGCCAAAACATGTCTCCTGGTAACTGTTCGCATTGTCTTCCCTCTTGGTTATGTTCCTTTTAAAAGCCCTTCCAATGTACTTTGTGCTAATTCAGTTTCTGGGAGTCCCATCTCAGAGGAAAAAGCCAGGAGGGGCTGTCCAAGTCACCAAAAAAACCTACAAAACACAGCCAAGACTGGATGGGCACAGAGGTCATCTAGTAAGTGCAAGAGTCTCCAAGGTTGGGGTTTGCATCTCAGGGGTCACTGGAAGTCCTACAGTCACAAGAAAGTATGGAATTCATGCACTGCTGGCCAGACCAAAAAGAGATCTGGTGAGGAAGAGATGGACAGTGTTCTGGACTCACTGTTGGTAAAGGTCAGCGTGGGGATGATTACAGCGACTCAGAGAGCCACACTCAAAAATGAACCTCAGGCCCCGTGCGACCTGCACTCAGCTTTTGCTGCCAGGATGCAGGGTGGCCTTTGCCTGCATTGCCACAGTTGCCTTCATCTGCCATCCTTACTTCTACAAGTCTTGGTCTCATTTTCTCCTGTAGCTGGTCTTTAGTAAGAGTATTTGTGAGGATCGAATGCAGGACTCCTCCATTTGGAGTTGGCTGGGAAGGACAAGCAGTGGCAAAGCTCACATGGCCATGGTGAGCTTGAGCCCAAGAGGACCAAGAAGCTGCAACAGGGTCACCATGGGCATTACGTTTCACAAAGGAAATGCTTGGATCCCCAATGGGAAACAAACAACAGTGTCCTTCTTGCTGCCCAGGGTGATCAGATACAACCAATAAATGACCAAACAGAAGGAAAAGATGCCATACACAAGATAATTCAGGAAGGATGGTGCTCTGAGATCCAGTAGCCAATGCCAGGGCTTGTTCTCAGACCCCCAGAGGAAGCTGCATGTCTTCCTTTTTCAAACACAGCCATATTTTTCAGCAGGATCTAACCCATCATAAGCCAAGCTGGTATGGTCATAGCTCCCGCATGGCCACAGGAGACATTGGGAGCTACCTGCAGAAGCCCAGCAACATTTTCACTTCTGCCACACTGCAAAGTGAAGAGTTAAATTCTCTCCCTCAGCAAGAGCACAGAGGCATCTCCCCATCTCCACCATCTGCTCTCATTCACACGTGGCACCATTCAGTTCTCCATTTATTCCCTTCGACAAAACCAGAACTGCTCAGATCACGTACACTGAAGGAGAAGAACAGCTGAGCTGCTCCCAGCGTGCACAGGAAGCTGGGCTGGTGGGAGCTCGTGGGGAGGGAAATACCTGGCCCCAGGAGAGGGTCCTTCCCTCTGTGCAGCCAGGAGGATGCTGTCTCCTGGGAAATGTCTCATCAGCTGCAAGTGGCTGGTGGCATCGTCCAGCCAGACCGTGTCCCATGGGCTAACAGTTGCACACGGAGCAGCCCTGCCTACGTAGCTGGGTCCCCAGGCAAGCACGAGTGTTTATACACTGCGAACATCCTCTGTTTGCAGCACAACCGTCTCTCCCCAACAAACTTCTGTTCGGCTCCAGACCATCAGCAACACTCTGTGGTTTAGCAATCAGTCCCATCACAAAGGACAATAATGCTGGAACAGTCCTAAGCAGCCCAAGAGCCTGTCTGCACCAAACCTGGCCAGCAGTTGCCCAGCTGAAATGGGTTGTTGCAAATGGGCGTGAACAGAAATTGCAACTGCTGAAGGGAAACAACCCAAGCCTCATTCAAAATAAGAAGGGACTATTTTTTAAAAAATGATCCATTGTCCTAAAAAACTAAACTGTTCTATACTTAGAAAATCACTCTTCATTTAGACATTTCTGGCAATTTATACTTTAAAAGATTTTTTTAAAGTTGGACGAGGATAAAGTATTTATAAATTATTCAAATGAAATATTTAGATTAATTCAAACTAAATATTTTTTTAAAATTACCTCTTCCATTAAGTTCTCAGCAATTTATCCCAATTCAAGCAGGAAATGGTTTCAGATACTCATAAACTCATGAGATGGGAAGTGAGATCTAGTGAAAATCAGCTGATAATTGCTTGTCTAAATCACTTGGCAAGCATTCGTGAAAAAAACAAGTCACGCCAAAGAGACTCAAGATGGGAAAAGTAAGCTAAACGCATACTGATGAATTCAGCTAGCCCTGGTCTGCAGAGGCCAGAGGCTCAAGTGAGCCATGGGCTTTTCTACAAGAGGGTGTTTTCTTCCTCCTCTCCCCATTTTGGCTCATGCAAATACAGTTTGTGCTTCTTTCCCCTGCCTACAGTTGGCTTTCTGGAAGTCCTGGCCGTACAAGCAGCTGCAGCTCCGCGGTGCCGGTTCCTCCTCCTCTCTCTGCGGTGCCTGGCATGCTGCAGACCAGGAGAGCTCAGATGAGGCGGTGGCAAGGGGACAGGTAAAGTTTAGAAAGCTGAACCCAGCAAACAGGAAGCGTTGGGGGCAGGGGACATGCAGGCTGCTGCTTTTCCTCCTGTCTCCCCAGGCTGTGCATGGTGCTGGTGGGGCAGAGAGAAGCATCCACGGTCCGTTGGAGCCAGGAGACCCCTCCCCGAAGGGCCAGGTTGCTGTCATGCCCCGCTGACCCAGCCTCCTGTTCAGACTCCAGCTCCACATCATTCTCCACGGATGCCCCTTGCTGACCCCTTCCCATCGCGTTTTCCATTTGCCAAAGCCACCAGCAGCCTGCAGTTGTTTCCACACTCATTTCATAGATCAGGGGTGAATTGCCTCTTAAGAAAAAATGGCCAATGCAATACACTGGGAGCAACATTTCCAAGATATCCCAGAAACCCAGTCACCTTCCCTGCACCCAGTGAAGAAACACTTCAGAAATTCCCCTGGCAAGGTCACCTGGTAGTCTGAAATACCGCGACTATTGCCCTGTTTCTGCTCCCCCTGGCAGGGTAACTGTCCTGACTGCTGGGACCCCTCCAGCTCCACGCTGTGTTTTGCAACCCAGATCCTCCAGCAGCAGAGCTGTCCCCGGAGGCAGTGTCTGTGCCAGGCAGGCGGAGCAGCTCGTGTCTAGGGTCCTTGTCCAACTTAATTCAAAGCAAGCAGAAAGGGAGCCCCAGTGGGTGCTGGGGTCTTCAGCTACAGCCTGTCAGCTCCTGCAGAGAAGGTTTCGCTCCCCAGCTCCACACTGGAGCTCCACAGTGAGATTTTAAACAGTCCCGGGTATTGACCCAGGGCAAAGGAGGGACAGGAGCCTTCTGGGGGCATTAGGCAGCAGGAGCTCGATGGCGTAGGTTTATGCCACAACGCTGGGCAGTTACAGCTCCGACACTGACTGAGACCCACAACTCACAAATCCCGTCATTCTAAGTAAAATAAACCACAGCAAGAGCTTAAAAGGTAGCTGACAGCACCTCCAGGTAAGAAAGCCAGACCACGGCTGGAATCACGGCTGACAGCAATGAAGATGTGCAGAGCCCGGAGGAGTTTGTTCCTGTGCACCTCCTGGTTTCAGTATTTTTCAGTTAGCTCTGGCAGCAGAGGATATGAAACTGTAGAGACATCTGAGCTCTGCATTCCACATAAAAATGAAACTAATCAACCATATGTTTTTAAAAAGAGGGTAATAACAGCGGGTGAAAACAAAACAGCTTGCAAGTCCTTTGAGAATGAGGAGCCAGTCTTGCAACACTGAGACCCAAGGGGACCAGAGATGCTGGCTGGCATCCAGCAGCCCCTGTTTTGGGGGATGCAGACCTGGACAATGAGCAATTCAGGCCCCAACACAGCAACCAGCACCAAGTCATACCGGATCATTCCCAGCTGTCTGGTGCGCCCAAAAAGTCCTCCAGGGCTGCACGGAGAGGCAGTGGGCCATGCTTTATCTTCTTCTGTCACATAGCCTGCTCTGGTGATCTGCTATGGACTGGGGACACCAGGGATTCTCTGGACCACTTCTGGATGAAGATGTAGTGTTTCCTGTCACTGACAGCCCAAGGCCATCGGTGTAAAATAGCTGCATTTGTCATCCTCCTCGCTGGGATGGACTGTCCCAGCTGATCGCAGCCTCCCGCACCGCTCTGGCTGATGGGATGGTTTGATACGGTCCCTTCCTGTCTCTGCGTTGGGTAGGGAACATCTGCCACGCTCAGCACAGGGAGCGCTCAGCTCTCCGAGGCAGGTAAATCTCAGGACTGCTCAGTGAGAAGGAAAGGGGGAGACCAAGCCAGGCAGTGACCAGTCACTAACAGGCAGAGGGAAACATCAGCAGCAAGTAGCCAGCGCAGGTGAAACTGCTCAGTCCCACTGTGTTACAGGGAGGCAGGAGTCAAAGCTCGGAGCAGAGCACGCTGAGCTGTACGGTGTAAGACAAAACAAAACAAAATCAGGCCCTGCACTTGGAAACAGCTGCAGGAAGCACAGCAGTTGACATGTCTTTGCAGCAGTTTGCAACTGTCGCTGGAGCATGCACTGCAGAAAGAAAATGCCAGCAGCACCATCAGCACACAGGCACCCCGGGGGCAGCTGGCCTGGGCACTGCAGGAGGTGGCTGCAGAGACCCGCTCGTGTTTGAGCTGGATTTGGGTGCTGGGGCCAGGTGACTCCAAGAACCAGTGACAGGAGCACTGGGAGGGGAGCTGGGGCTGTAAGGTCAGACTCGGGGTAAGAGAGGTGACCTGCCTCTGTGAAAGAAGGATGTGAACTAAGCTCCTGGCTCTGTGACACAGCTGATGAGGAAAGATACGGCTTATGTCGGTACCAAGAAAACCCATGGCAAGGCACCCCCCAGTGAAAAGCCAGGGACTAGGCATGTCCATGGGATGGAGAAGATTCCAGCAGTTACAGAAGGACAATAAAGCCATCATCCATACCACACTTTGGGAAAAAAATCTGGATTTCAGACAACTCCAAGAACTCATCAGGATTCATCTCCTGCTGGCCTTGCCCTTTCCCCTACTTCAAGCATTGCATGTAACTCAAAAGATGAAATAAATGCATAATAAAGGGAAGATTTTGGTCACAGGGTGAGGATTGTGGGGGCACAGCCGGTACCAAATATTTTTCCGTGCTCAGTGCGTCACTGCAAGTTGGGGCAGGTGCACTTAGAAAAACAGAGCCCATGTTTGTGCACTCTTAGGACTGTTATTGAGCTGTGTTTAGGACCCAGCAGGAAACTGAAACTCCTTTTTATGGTATGGAGGCTACTAATGTAAATGTAAATCATATTTTGTCTAGTTAATAACAGCAGAGCCTGGCCAGGGACTCCAGGCAGGTCTGGGTTAAGCAACCCAAATTGCAATATCCTCACCATGACTATAACATTTGCTAATGTCAAGGTGCAGAGAGGTCGCACATGGATGAGGGCCTCCTCTCGGACCACAGACGGCACAGAGGTGCCCTGGACTGCAGCCAGTCACCTGGGCAGGCTGAGAGCCTGGTGGCAGGGAGAAATCAGAGGGGTGAAGCAGGGGAATTCCCTGCAAGCTCCCAGCCCGCAGCACCTCAACAGCCAGAGCAGACTGATGCTGCAGGTGGACTGGTTTGGTGAAGCATCCCCATAGCACACCACAGCTCCCAGCCTAGAGCCTAACGCCAGCCACGTGCTAGCAGAAGAGAGTCAGCGCACATAGCTCGGTTCTGGCTTACACAGGCATGCACATAGTTTTATTACAGGAAGCCATGTCCGGCTGAGACTGGCCACAAACCATTTAATCTGTATGCCCACAGGGTGTTGGTTAATGCCTCTATCCTGGGAACTCATGGGAAAATGCCTCCACTGCAGAAATCTGTAACTTATGCTCCCCTGAGCTGCTAGGAGACCTGGCTGTGATTTGTGGCTGCACAGATCCAGCCCAGCACTAGCAAGACAGAACTGACACTGGAAGGCTCGGTTAAAGGCCAGACTGCTCTGTGCCTGTGTGCATAGTTCTGAGCACTTTGCAAAGCCATCTGGCTTTAGCTTTATCTCTATTAATGCCTGGTGCACTCTGCTTGCATCTGAGGTGGGTATCCAAACCCTGTCTATCTACCAGAAGTCAGACTTCAACAGCATCCACATGGCAGGAGCTGTCACCTGCTAGTGTTTTAGTCTATGGAAACAAAAACACAAACAACCACAATTAGAAATTACCGTGGAGGTCACTGGGGAATGCGAAAATCCCTGTTGCAGCGCAAGGTTCAATGCAGGATCATCTAGGAGGGGAAGGCAGATTTTATTTTTGACAAAGGTGATTCAGCTCACACCCAGTGTCTCCCAGGTTTCACTCCCTCATTCTTTCATGCTCTCAAACAAGCACCAAGGTGCGTGTGTCCAAGTAGCCTGGTCAGGACCACTTGCGGTGACATGGGAAATACGGGACAGCAGCTCTGAATGCCTTATCACGGCTCCTGGGTTCTCCTTAGATGGGTGGCTATGCACTGGCTCTTGTGCCCTTTAGGAACAACGATTGTGATCTTCTGCCTCTTCATCCTGTCCTGCCTCTGTGAGTCATTAGGAAGGATGCTGGCTGGGCTCCTTTCTGGGTGTAATCTCTCCTTTGTTTTAGGCTATCCTTTGTTTTACTACTCCAGATGTCTTGAGAGGTTGCATGCCGATTGCTCTGCTCTTGATGACCTGCTGATGTAGCAGATCAGCACATGCCATTCCTTTAACCCTTCTTCTCGCTGTCTCCCCTGCTGCTTTCACATCCAGACATCCCCATTCAGGTCAATATTAAGTTTCTGTTACGAATCCCCACACTCTGAGCTGAACTCCAAATCGCTGACACCACGTTTCAAAAATCCCTAAAAGCACAGCAGGCTTTGCATTGCTTAGCACACGAACAACCACAACACTCTTCCCTCTTACCAGCTCCTTGGAAAGCTCAAGCATCAGCATTAAAAGCTGAATTTAGCCATTCATTCTCTCTGCAGGATGATGGGGGGTGGGTCATCAAGACAGTACAGCACACAGCCGTCTTGTTTGCCATGGTATCTCCTTTGAAATCCCTCCTTTCGCCAATCCCATAGATCCCTGAAAAGTTCCACGTTCACTTTGTTAGATTGTGTTGGGGCCCTGCAGCTTTTAAACTGGATCTCCTTCACCTGTAGTTGGATTCACACATGGAATTGTCTAAAATAGATGAGATCTGGCACAAATCCTACGACCAGGGAAGGCTGTGCAAGCTCATATTGATTAGCCGGGGTCTCTTCCCATGTGACATCTCCTCTCCCACCTGTTTGGTGGTGACATGTGACATCTCTCCCATGTTTGGGATCATTCCAGCCTCTCCCAACCAAGCTCCTAAGGGTTTCTCCATACAAAAGCAGAAGACTCAGGTGGACGGAGGAGCACCAAGCCATTTGTCAGGGTGCAGCTGTGTAGCTTCAAGTAACAACCCACATGTGGAAGCACCTCCAAAAATGACCAACAAAAAGTGAAGCTGCAAAGAAAGGAGAGAGAGACGAGAACAGGTTGGGGCAGACCACCAAGATTTCCAGTGCACCACAGAGGAATCTGAAGAAAGTCCCGCAGACCCTACTGGGAAGGGGCTCCAGCAGCACAGGATCACAGTCACTCACAGCTCATCACTCGGCTGCACCCAGACACGCTGCTCGGACAGTGCCAGCCCCTCTGAGCCTCAGTCCTCCCCCTTGGTCCCATAACAACCCCAGATCCCACAAGAAGCTGGGTTCTTCCAGGCTGGGAGGTGAAAGGGGGACACGCTGGGAACAGCACACCAGGGACCCCACAGGCTGTCCCAAGTACCCCAGACCAGCAGGAGAAGGATGCGGTGCCTGATGGAGCCGAGCAGTTTCATCGTCTCTCCTGTGACAAGGTGCCAGAAGAGGATGGGCAGGAATATTAGCAGAGGAAGGGTGTTCACCAGAGGAGAGACGGGAAGGGGTCATGAGGAAGGAGCTGTCTAACAGGATGCACCAAGAGAATGAGGCTCATGGAGGGGCAGCACGTCCCTCCCTCTCCAGCTTTTTAAGGGCAGAAAAGCGACAGCCACCAGTGGCACAGCTCAGGATGCCCCACACAGAGAGCAGGGAGCGTCTGAGAGCTGCAAAGCGGACACCCTCCGTCCCCTCTGCCCATGGGGCTGGCACGGGTGTCAGGGGGACTTTGATCTTCCTTCCTCCTTGTCAGTGGAGACTTGGGACTTCCAACCAGAGGAAGCTGGTGGGTGGCCAGGGCTGGTGTCCCCAAGCTCACAAAGGGGCATTTAAGCCAAGTGCCCCTTTGAACCTGACCTGGCAGGGTGCTCTTGTAGCACAGCCAAGGCATCTCTGCTCTCCTGGCCAGCGTTGTCACCATCTGGGCCACCACAGGGACTGTGCCTGTGACCTCAGGATCCTCCTGGCATCGGCAGCTGCTGCTCACGAAGCCACTGAATGCCCGAGTCGCTCCCACACCTACGGGCTGAGACGGAGCTGCCAGAGCTGGCCCAGCAGGCCAGCCCAGGTTGCAAATCTGCAGCTGACAGGACAAGCCCTGAGCAGATGGGACAGCATTCCCGGGCGGCAAGAGGAGCCTCTGGCACCCTTCATGAGCTGTTCTCAGAGGGATTGCGCTTGCAAATGGACTCAGCCAGCAGGGACTGCCGAAACAGCCGCTGTGCAGCCAAGGGACCGTCCCCTGCTCCACTCCTACTGCTCGCAGTCTCTGAAGGGGGCTGTCATGGGCAGAAGACCCCCGGCTGGACTCTGGCCCCCCAGCCACATCCCCTGTCAAGGGTCTTGCAGATACAGCTCTCCTTCCCTGCCCAAGAGCTTTGCTCTTTGCCTCGTGCCAGATGTTCACACAGCTCTTTGCAAGGGCAATCATCTTGCTCTTTCTTTTTTCTTTTCCTGTAAAAAGATTTTCCTTTCCCACTTCGAAGTTCTCGTGCTCCCACAGAGCTCAGAGAAACGCTCTCGTTCTTATCTGCAGGCACGAGCTGATAGCAGGTGAACTCTGGCAGCTCGTCCAAGGAGGGTGTGTGCAAGGTGATTTCAGCCATAAAGCCATGGTGGGTGGGGTGCGATTTTATTTTTTTTCCTTTTACCCTCCTCATTCTCCACTGAGGTAGCTGCACTCTTCACAGACTCCCTGTGGGCTTACATCTCCTGGGGGAGGTATAGCTATAAACGTGACTGCCCGGCTGCGCTGCGCGTGCAGGAGGAGTGTCCGCTGCAGCCGGGATCCAGGGACTCGCTCCAGCCCCAGGCAGGATGATGCTGCAGTTTTTCTCACGTTCCCCAGGCATTGATCCTGTGGCGTGATGGGGGGACAAGGCTGGGACCCCACTGCCTCAGTGAGGTGGGACATCACTGCCGGAGGTGCGGGGCAAGCCGTGGGTTTCGCAGGGCTGCCAGCGAGCAGAGCAGGACAATGCAAGGGGGGGAAAGAAGCCGCCAAACAGCCCTTTTGGGGAGAGAGGGGTTAAAGGAGGGGCTGCGCTGAGCTGCAGGAGGGAGCCGGGGCTGTTTTCAGCAGAGCTGAAGTTAGAGCAGGGCCCAGGCCTCTCCTCGGGCAGGAGGATGCCTTTGTGCGCAGTTTATGCATAATAGATCCTCCGGAGGAAAGAGATACCGTCTCTTTGCTCCAAATGCAATTTCAATTAGATGAATAGCAGCGTAATCCCATAGAGGCGCTCAGCTGGGAACTGACCATGTGAGAGGCAAGTGAGCCCTTCCCCCAGCCCAGCGCTGAAAGGGGACCCCCCCCCCCCCAACCCCAACCTGCCAGGCCCCCAAACCCTCCAAGAGGGACCATCTGCTCCCGCAGCAGCCCCTCCTCCCGCAGCCCCCGCCCAAGAGAGAACAAGGGCCACCAGTGCCTTCTGCAAACAAAGGCAGCGCTTCAGGGCTGTGCTTCAGACCCTGGGACGGAGGAAGAGGAGGGAGCCCCAGAGGCTGCCGGGGGACCCCGTCCCTTGAGCGGAGTGCTCCAGAAGATGGGGCAGCAGAACGGGGAGGGACATGTCCCCCTGCACCAGGTGATGCCACCGCAGGGCAAGAGAAGGAAGGATCCCAGAGGACTCACTCCAGACTCTCCTCCTGCTCTGTACATCCCGGGGCAGGGGCTTGCTTCTCCTGCCATCCTGGCCAAAGTGCAGAGCCGCTCCACCATCTGCCAGCAATAAACGCGGCGGCAGTGCAAGGGGCAGAGCTGAGCGTTCTCTTCCCTCTGAACCTCTCTGGGCTCTCGGAGGGAATTTCCTCTCATGCTGAAATTCTCAGACTCGTCCCTAGTGCCAGAGAGGCAATTTGGGAAAGTCTTGAGAAACCTAGGTTGTGCAACCGGGAGTTTAAAGCGATTTTAAACCCACAAGGCAACTGATGACATTTTTGTCAGCAACTGTTACCAAAACCCTCCGGTTCCACTCTGACAGCAACCCCTGCCCAAGCACTGCTCTGTAGGACTCTCACTGCCCCCCAGCAGATGTGCTTGGCTCACAGGTATCCAGATCCTCTGCTTTGCGGTGCCCTCCTCCATCCCTCCAAGCATCCCAACATCCTGCAGACCAAACCCCCCTGCTATGGACACCCCCTGTCTCCCTGCCTTAGGACAGATGGGAGAACAGTTACAGTCCCGCAGCACCTGAAGGAAAGTCATCCAGTCCAAGGGGCAGCTTGGCAAGCTCTGCAGGGCGACAGCAAGCCATTTTCTTGATAAAGTCAACAGCTTTGAGCCTGAATACACACAGCTGGGCACAAAGTGACTGGAGATCACATCTGCTGAATACGAAGGGGTCATTGTTATGCTTTGTCACCCGTTTCAGAGCAGATAGCACTTTAAAACCATTTGGCTTTGCACTCTGAATAGTTAAAAAGGTCAGGCGCTGAGCATGGGCAGTGGGGTGTTTTCCCAGCGCTGGAGCATGATGTGAATATTCCCAGGTGCCAATGTTTGTCTGAACATCCACTGCCTTCCCAGGCCCACAGCACGGGTGGGGGGAGCTTTGATCTCTCCCCCAGCTGAGACCTGGTGCACGCTGTGCTTTCCCTGTCCTCACCAACCTCCCCACTCCGTGCAGCACGGCTGAAGGCAGCGACACCGCAAAGCCAAATAACAGAGCTGCCGATAGATGAGCTCTGGGGAGACCCGTGGGCCCAGAGGCAGGGCTCAGCCACAGCCTGACCCTGCAACCAGTGCCTTTAATTTGCTGTTAATCTGAAATGCAGCCAGAACACGCTAATGAAATGACAGTTATTGGTTGCCAGTGAAAGGGGCGCTGCTTTCTCTTGCTTTTTGTGTCCCGGGATGTCTGCTGCGCGCCGTGCCAGCCAGGCGTGCTCCCCACCACTGCTCCCACAGTGCAATTACAAATCCAGACATAAATCGTGGTTAACCTTTGCTCTTTCTTGTATGTTTGTCCAGAGGCTACAGAAATATTGCACAAGACACGTGATAGGCAGGGAAACAAAAATAACTTTTATTAAACTGTCCCAGAGTGTGTGGGGGGGATTTTTGGAAAGTCAATACTTTTCACAGTAGGGGAACGTATTTGGGAAAATAATACAGACCAGGTATTCTTTTATCAGCCGTTAAAGGTATGTGTTAGGCTCTCAAAAGGGACAGATACACACCCTCATGACTCACATGAAGTAGAGCTTTGCCTCTGACTCTTTGACGTCTTGTTTGCTCTTTTCAAAACCAAAACAACTTGCTTTCCCATCAGCTCAGCTCTTTCCAACTACCCTGACTTTAGAACTCCTGCTAATTCCCTTTCTCTCCTCTCCGTCCATCACCGCTGCAAAACACAGATGAACATGTCCTAATGCCTTGGTATTGCTGAATGACAGGGGATTAACTAGGAGAGAAACCTGATTTTGCAAAACCAATTGAAGTTTGAATTGCAAGAAAAATAAACACCTTGCTTTGCCCAATGCAGAACTGATTACGGGACATTTGCATCTACCTGCAGATAGAGATATCACCCAACTGTGCGTGTGTTTGTGATGTTAAAACTGGAGTCACAAAGGCTGATAACATTGGGAAAGAAAATTCCTGTAGGCTGAAACCCATGAAAGCAAGCAACAGAAAAGGTGGCAGAAAAGCCCGGTGAATGTCCAGGCTGAGTTTTTGAAGAGGAATCATCTATACGAGACCATGCAAATATAGTCTCATGCATCTTTTGTATTCACTTTCCACAAACCTGCGGCTGAATGAGTTTTACTAGCACAAATGTTGGAGGAAAGTGAAGTTCAAAGCTGCATGCATGAGTAACCATGGAAACTGAATTTTAAATTTGCACATGCGAGTATTTGTATCCAAAGTACTTTGTACGCTCGGCCAATGCGGGAAGAGGGACACCATCATGTCACGACTGGCCAATTGCAACTTAGAAACACAGCTTGAATTTCAAATATCACCTACTTACAGCAAACCTCCGTCCACAGAGAGGAGAAAAAAAGAAATGTGAAAAAACCTGCCCCAAATTGCCATCTGCTCGTGAATATTCCACAATTAGCAGGGATGGATTCATTGGATACATTATTCATTGTGGATTATTCTCTCAGATCTAACAGCGGTAGTGCAATGGGTATTTAAATATTGCTACAAGGAACCACTTCAGACATAGAAGGTGTGTGTGACTGTCCCCACGTGTGAATATGGATGTGCTCCTATCCTGCAGGAATCTCGGGGAACAATAGGTGTGTGGTAAATACCTTTTCCTCTGCACCAACAGAAAACCTAGACCTCTGTGGTAAACTGTTTTTTTTAAAAAATCCTTTTTTCTGTTCATTTGTCCTCTGCCCCAGCCCCTCCTCCCTCAGCTGGGCTAATAAAGCACCAAAATCAGCTGCCACTTTAGCAACAAAGGCATTTGCTGTGGCTTAGGTTATGGAAGCGGTTTGGTGAGAAAATGTTTTTCCCACTTCCACCCCAGTCCTCCAGCGTGACCCACGTTAGGCAGTGAGAATAATCAAAACACCACAACACAAAAACCTCCAGGTGCAATGGTGTGTTTGCAATCATGGATTTCCCAGGAAATCTTCTTAAGTCACCTTGCAGATTGCAGTGGCCACAGCACAGATGGTTCTCAGGCCCCTTTGCAGGTTCAGCTTTCGTGGCGTGGAGCCAACCGCTCCATGGCCATCCGTGGGAGATTGACCCGTGCAGACCTGTGTGCCAAAGTCATGCCAAAACAGAGACACCCCAAAACACTCCTCAGCTGAAAGCAATGACCAACAGGCATGGAAAGAAATTGCCTTGGGATGGGGGGAGGTTTGGAGGGGTGCACACTTGAGTGTGAGGCTGGGGTATGACGGAGACAATGCAACCAGGCTGTGCCAGGATTGCTTAAGTAGAAACAACACAGAGAAAAGGAAAGGGGAAAACTGATAAGAAAAAAGGGAAAAAAAACATGAACCTAATGAAAGAGTCCAAAGTAGCACAGGATAGGGTTATGCAACTTCAATTTGTCCAGTGCTGTTCACAGACAAACACTCTCCCGAAGGAGCACGGACTTGTGCAAGTGACGATTGTGAAATCCCCCTGCTGCTGCCAGCTGTTGCCCAACTTCTCCGGGTAGCAACGCTGTACTGCAGGGGACAAGCCAGGATCCTACAAACACCGCAGCAAGGCTCTGCCACGGTGTGCGCACAGACCTTCAGCGTGGAGCCTGGGCTGAAGTCCTTCTCGGTGCCGTGTTGGGCTGTGGTGGCCTGCAGCATGGCAGTCCTCTGCCAGGCCAGCTCTCCTTCAGCTGGGGTCTCATCAGAATGGTGCAACCATCATGCAGTAAGACGTGGTCAAGGATAGATAAGACAGCCTTTCTGATGTTCTTAGTAGCAGCTCCCAGGCTACTACTGATGCAGAAGGTGGTCTGGTCTCTGGTGGGTCAGGATGCCCCATGCAGGATGTCTACAGGGGTCATACACAGGCACAGGTGCTATTTCCTTCCCCATTAGCAAAAATATTAGTTCCTTCTGAAATGGAAGAACATGAGAAACACCCATACAAAAACACTTGTAGTGTCCAGGACTACGTGGGCTCAAAGCTCACAAGGAAACTGATCTTCCTTGGGATGCACAGGCAAGCTGAGCCTAATTTCTTGGTCCCCAAGGTTTTAGGCAGGGGACAAACCTTGGGTCAATGCACAGACACCCAGCTTTAGGACCTTGGGCAGCCTTGGGCAGGATCTGCTGAACCCACACAGGCCAGATAAGGATCTTAAGATGATCTCCTGAAGGCAAGCTTGGACAACCCACTGATGTGGGGCATCGGGACCCAGGAAGCTCTCTGGGAGCTCCCAGGGGAGGACTGTTGGGACTGGGGTTTCTTTAGACCTTCCTACATGGATTCCCGTGATTGTTGACTGGAAGGGTAATTCCCAGCTGGAAGAGCAGACTTGGCAGTGGGATGACTGTCTCGTGTTTGGAATCTGTAAAGTCATGGGGGTGTCTTGATGGGGGTGTCTTGCCTCAGGTCTGACCTGTGCAAGCTGCAGAGAGGTGCTCCCTCGCCATGCTTTGCAGGGATGGCATCAGGCAACTAAACGGTAATTTGGCAAGTAGTTTATTTGCTAAAAAAATGTGATTTTTGTCCCTTTAAAGTTCAATATCAATATTTTAACTTGCAGCATAAAGTTGGTTGAAAAAGTTTTTATTACCTGGACTTGCACTGCCAGAGGGCAAGGGACAGTCCTCTTTCACGCACACGTCTTGGAAGCCAGAGAGCCAAGGTCAGGGGATTTGAGCCCCGTTTCACTGGCAACCTTCAACTACAAAACCCACATGGCAGGGCTTATTGATTCCACACAAGCAAACACAATATTTACTGCATTAGCAAGCTTCCAGCACAGACCGGGACATACTCCACACGCCAACTGTGAGAGCTGCCCTCCCCATGCTGTGTGTGGACATATCCTTCTACATGCTCAGCTCCACGCACACCTCCTGAAGCATCGTGACCGTGCGCTGNGGGTAAATCCCAACTGGAAGAGCAGACTTGGCAGTGGGATGACTGTCTCGTGTTTGGAATCTGTAAAGTCATGGGGGTGTCTTGATGGGGGTGTCTTGCCTCAGGTCTGACCTGTGCAAGCTGCAGAGAGGTGCTCCCTCGCCATGCTTTGCAGGGATGGCATCAGGCAACTAAACGGTAATTTGGCAAGTAGTTTATTTGCTAAAAAAATGTGATTTTTGTCCCTTTAAAGTTCAATATCAATATTTTAACTTGCAGCATAAAGTTGGTTGAAAAAGTTTTTATTACCTGGACTTGCACTGCCAGAGGGCAAGGGACAGTCCTCTTTCACGCACACGTCTTGGAAGCCAGAGAGCCAAGGTCAGGGGATTTGAGCACCGTTTCACTGGCAACCTTCAACTAAAAAACCCACATGGCAGGGCTTATTGATTCCACACAAGCAAACACAATATTTACTGCATTAGCAAGCTTCCAGCACAGACCGGGACATACTCCACACGCCAACTGTGAGAGCTGCCCTCCCCATGCTGTGTGTGGACATATCCTTCTACATGCTCAGCTCCATGCACACCTCCTGAAGCATCGTGACCGTGCGCTGCTGTGCTCTTCCATGGCTGAACCCTGAATGTGCCCTCCCCTCTACAGGTGCCATCAGGACAATGGCATTGGTACATTCTGTTGTTGTGGGGGGATCAGTGCTTTTTCCTACAGGGTTTCTATCCTGAAATATCGTAATGAAAGGAGATGGAAAAGAGGAGCAGAGGTGACCTACTGCAGAGGAGCCAGCCCTAAGTCCTGTAGTTAACGATCGAGTCCTCCTCCTCCAAAGCAGTGCAAATGCAGCCCATGCTGAACCAGTCCCAAAGGCAGAGCTAGGAGGTGTTTCTGCCCGTGCTCAGAGCAGGATGAAGCAACCTGGTCAAGTGGAGGGTGTCCCTGCCCAAGGCAGGGGAGTTGGAAATCGATGATCTTTAAGGTCCTTTCCAACCCAAACCATTCTGTGATTCTATAAGAGCAGCAGTTTTGTCTCATACACATGTTGCCCAGTTGTTCCAGTCCTGCAATGCTCCAGAGAGCCTTTGGAAAGAGCCAGGACTGGACAAGGATGTGATTTCGGTGCCTTTGCAGCATCAGACCCACCCCAAAGAGCCCTGGAGCATCTCTAAGCCATGTCTCATGCCACACCAGCTGGCGCTCCTCCTTTCCTACTCTACTATCACTCAGTTCCTCAGCAAGCCTGGAAAAGCAGCCAGCAAAGACAACTTGCCTCTGGAGGCAGATGAGGGGCACAGGCTGAGTCTGGAACCCAGACAAAGAGCCCTCAAGAGGGGAGATGAACATGCAATGGATGGAGAAAAGCATCAAGTCTTCAAAAGGAACAAAGCAGTGGCTCCACATCTTGCCTAGTTCTGTTTCCCTTTCATCTCCAATGTTCAAAGTCTTTTTCCCAGGTACAGGTGGGACCATGCACTCTGTTGCCTTTCTTTACCAGTCAGCCAGACAAAACACTGGAGGACCTAAAAACTGCAGTAACATGGCTATAGTCCAGCAGAACATCTCCCACCAGCAGGGGCAAAACCTGGCATCCTTCACCATCACCCTGCTCTGGATAAGGGGTCAGGGCTACAGCTACAGAGATGTAGCTTGACGCATTTGAGGCTGGGAGGGGACTCTCCATCTTTTTGTCCACCTTTTAGACAAAACCTTCAAGCCCACCCAGGAAGGGAAAAGGCTGGGGGAAAACCAGAAAGAATGAGGAGAAAAACAACCAATGCCAGAGGACAAAAAGAAGAAGAGGAAAGGATGTGAAGATGTCAGTGACGAGTTTTCACTAAGTGCTGCCTGAACTGAAGCCACCTTCAAAGCAAATTTAGGCCACGCCAGAAGGAGGTCAGCAGTGAGTTCCTGTCTGCACACTGAGACATGTTCATCTCAATAAGTTTCCACTGAAAACACAGTTGGACCAAAATAGAAATTCGTTGTTGGAATGTGTCAATTTAGATCATATTTTCTATGGAAAAAAAAGGTCAAAATGAATCATTTCATTTTTCCCTTCTCATTTCCATGAGGAAGAAAGTTTCATTTGACCATGATTCATTTAATTTAAACCTTCATAGCTAAATAGCTTTTTGCACCAGAATAATCCATGTGCATCTACATTAGCTATTTACCATGTACATCTTGCTGAAATGAGCTACAATCACCAAATTACAGCATTCTGCATTCCGCTCCATTTTACAACAACATTTTTCCTAGGTGACACCTTCCAATTTGTGCACTGATATGAACTCACGTGCATTTTCTAATGGTTGAAGCAGCCCTGTCTGACAGATCTCTCCTGAAGTCCCACCAAAGTGTACTTGAGGTGGGATTACTCGATGAGCTCCAGGATGAGCAGCATTTGCAAGAGTTACCTGGGATTCAGTCCATGCCCAGGGGTTACAAAGCAGAAGCCCAGCACATGAAAAGAATTACCCTGATGAAGCCATCCTGTTCCAGCCCGGGCTGCACCGAACAAGCACACGAATCATGGTTAGTATCTTATGACTTTTCGTGGTAAACAAAAAGAGTCTATTTAAATCCATAACTGAGTTTTGACTTCTTTAACTGACCGGGGAAGAAAGCCTTTCCAAGCCTTGGGAGGAAAAGGGTTATTTGCTGTCTAGTAGGAGGGTTCCCTGCATGCTGTTCCAGAACTTTTCCAGGTGACCTGGAGTGAATTATTCATTCTGTGCCTTTGATTTCCCCATTTGTTAAGACGTAATTTTCCCCAGAGGATGTCTGCAAAGTCACTGGTGCTTATAAGTCCAGCAAACACTTGTGGAGGGACATGCAAGGGAGGTCACAGGACCACCACAGGCTGTCACGGCGCAGGCTACGAGCTCTGGGTAGGAACCAGCTTTGTTCTTCGGTCCTCATTCCTCACCCATCCCCACTGCATAGAGCACGTCTGGACCAGCTCCTCTCAGGGCTATTCTCCATAGGTAGCATGGACGAGACCACCCCAGGTTTGGGTCCTGTTGCCATGCCCAGACCTCCACTATCTCAGACACAGCCTGCCTTGTCCCCCTCCAACCTGCACATGGACCTGCTGCAGGAATTGCTGTGACCTTCCTGTCCCGAGCACATGCCCTTTGGGACTGATGCTGTCTTTTCACATGTGTCTGTACAGCACCTAGCACAACGACCTAGTAATTATAACAGAAGCTAAATTACTGCTAAAATTAGGTGCTTATTAACATCATAGCCTCTGGGCACAACCACAATACTTAATAATGCTGTAGTCTAAGAGTAACTCAGGACCCATCATAATCTTCATGAAAAACTGTCCTTAGGGAGAAATTTTCTGTAGAAGGTCTAGGGTTTCCATTAGGTCATATTTTACACATGAAAAAAAAGAATCTGTTCAAATGCCTAAGGATTTCAGTTCAGTTCAATGATTTCAGCTGCAAAATGAAGGTGTGCATATGCTGTCACCCCTGAACTTTACTTTTTAGTACAAGATTTGAATAAGGGTGAATTCAGGAGCATGGCCAGAATTCAATTTGCTGCTTAAATCCAACCCCCTGGACTGAGGTATTGGAGATGAAATATGGTCCAAAAGGTTGAGAAGCAAGAGGGCGAAGCCAGCTGGTTCAGGTGCCTCGTGGTCACACAAGGGACAGGGTGAGCTCAGAGTGCCATGGGGTGGTGGGACATGGAGGAAGGGCTGTAGGGCACTTCTTGGGTCCCACAGCTGTCCTCTGCCAGACACAGAACCCTGGAGAAGACACAGATGTCCTAGCAGGGGCCGTGTCCCAGTCCAGCAGCCACTTGGAGATGCAGAGACAGGATCAGAGCAGAGTTTGTGGGGACAGGGACAGACCCAAGCATCTTCACGGCAGACAACCCCCCACCACTCAGATCAGCTCACTCTTTGTCCCAGGTGAAGGAATGACTTGTATGACCCCAAATGAGCAGCCACGAGGCTGTAGGCAAGCACCAGCCGAGCTGGGCAGTGGGATGCTGCTATCGCACCGCACACCTTCTCCTCTGTTGCTGATTAATGAGGCTGACAAGGGAGGGCTTGGAGGCTCCTCCCAGCCCTGCCCCTCATGCACACCCCCACAAGCACTCATATTATCTGTATCAAGCACATTTTTATGTAAATGCCCTAACCATCCCTTTCAGAGGTACAATGCCTCCCAGACTAAGCCCCTGAATGGCATCGGCACATTTCTCGTGCTTCAGCTGCTCGCCCAGACAAACAGAAGTGTGGCTCTCCACAAAGGGCTATGGTAATGCCGAGCGGGAGGAGAGTCGAGGGGAGGGGGCACGCAGGGGCCAAAGCTATTTCAATAACAGAAGAAAAGCTGTGCTCCCAGTATCTGGATGAGTCAAGGAAGGGACAGGTCCCACAGATGGATAAATGGAGTTGCTCGAGGCAGACGGCTCAGCCCCACAACAATGCACCGTCTCTGGTTGGTGCAGTGGCCCTGGGGTCCACCACGGGGCCCGAGTGTGGCTGCAAAGGCAGGGTCTGGGCTGGCAACCTGGGATCTCTCTGTGGAGACTAACACAGGAAAGCTGAAACAGCCTACGGAGCGGGGAAGAAGCATGTGGAAAACCATGAAATGTTGGAAACTCTCATGTGATGTCCCCAGCCTTCACATGTGATGTCCTCAGCCTTCACACATGCCACCGGGACATGAGGGACAAGAGGAGAGGTGATATCCCACACTCCACCCTCATCCCACCTTCACTGGGAACTTGTTATTTCATCTCTTCTAAGGTGGCACTCCACCAGTCTTGCCCTCATGGGCTGGCCCATGGTGCCTGGTGGCACACGCAGCAGCTCTGTCTGCACCGGCTGTGCCAGGGTCCTCATTCAGGACCGAACAATTCATTCTGCCAGGGGTCGGGGTCAGAGTCAACAAGTAACATGTTCATTGAGAAGGGTTTCAAAGCATCCAAAGGCACCTCTTCCCCAGCCTTTGAGGCTGCTGTGGCTCCCCAACACCACCCACCCGGCCACCAGGCAGAGGGGCTTTCTAGCTTTTCTCTGCGGTGGTTTTGTAAGAGAAACCAAGCGTGACAGCTTTGGGCATCCCTCATAGGTTGGATCTTCACTGCCACGGATTAGGAACAACCTCATAAGAGCCCTGGAGGGTTTACCAGAGATGTGGCTTGCCTTGGTCTTCCCCTGTGGTCCATCCTGTGACCAGTAAAGCCTCTACAGGGGCAAGCCAGGGTCAGCAGGGGTTTGTGATGTGCACGGGACCCTGTCGCTGTTGGAGAGGCTCAGGGAAAAGGAAGGTGAAGCTCGGTCCATGCTCCCACAGGATGAGACACAGCAGAGAAAACGCCCTGGGGAACTGAACGCGTCTGTGAGTGGGGTCTATAGGGGAGGGTGTGCAGGGAACTGAAGACAGAGCAATGAAATGACGTATGGATTTGCCACCACCGCCTCACACACAGAGCCCTGAAGATGGGACCATCAGACAAATGTCTGTGCACAAACAGGATGATTTGGGGCTGCCCAGGTGCCCCACACCAGTGTCATCCGACTGTCACAGGGACGACTCTGCAGCATCGGCTGAGCTCTGCTGATGGAGAGCAGCAACACCAGATCCCACCTGGAAAAATCTTCTCCCTCTCCTGTCCTCTGCTGTCACACATGCCAGTCGCTTGCACCAACCGTCCCTGGAGGCTGCTGTGAATAACTGGGCAGGTTTTTGGCGAGGACGAGGGGGTCAGCACAACGTGGCTTTCCCAGCTTTGCTACAAGCCAGAGCACTGAGCAAGCTTGACAAGAAGGTCAGAATCCATGTGGAAAGCCCAGGGCAGTGTTTCCAGCTGCTTCTCACGTACAGAAATCCAGGCAGCACATGGCCTTACTCTTGCTGCGAGCCAAGCCGTGCATTCAGCATATTAGTCTCCCTCTGCAAAATCAGGCCAAGGGCACACAGGCATCCTTTCCGTTGATTCTTTCACTCTGTTTTGATAACTCACCATTAAACTGCAAGGAATTTTTCAGTGAGAGGCAATAACTACAGCCATGGGATGAGCACTGGATTTTTCCGCTGTTATGGGAAGGGCTGGTGCCTGCCCTCCCCCTTGCCATGAGCACGGAGACATGGCCAAGGGGAGCACGGCCAGCACCCAGCCCCACCGGGTCACAGTGTCCACAGGGACCACTCGTGACACTATCCCACCTGCTTCCTGCTGGCTGGGGGAACCGGACCAGCCTCCTCCCCTCCCCAGGTCCTCCAGCACTGTTTATTCCAGCAAACTTTGCACCATCCACCTGCCCTGCCAGTGGGACAGAGCGGGAGGGGCAGGACAGCCCTGGGTGTGGGAAGGAGACCCTGGGGATGACGGAGGGGAATGTGCACATGGCATGAGGCTGGGGCAGCCTGGGTCTCTGGGTCCCACCGGTGCCAGGCCAGCTGAAGGGCTAAAACAAGGTTTCTGACTGCAGATCAACTTCTTCCTCACTCCCTCCAAACATGCAGCTTTCTGACGTTCCCCAAGCCCAGGGCCCCATCCCACCCACCAGGCTGGAGACGGCAAACCCAAGCAAAGTGCAGCTGAGGTTTGGGTCAGCTCAGCAGCTCTGCCCTGGAATGTGGGCTTTGCAACAAACAATTATGATAATTGCCAGTGACAATAACAGGCAGAAAATGTTTGTGCCATGGCAACACAGAAAACAAACTCCAAGCGGAGCTCGTGTCCATCAGCCATCCCTGCCAGCGCAGCGTATGCTCACACTGCTGATGGTGCCTCCGACTTTTCTAACAGCCAGGTCAGACCCCGCACTCCACTGTGCACCCATCAGCTCAGGAGCCAAGCCAGCATGGGTTACATGATGCCAGAGCTGTCCTGACCTGGAGACAGCAGTTATGGTTACAGATGGGGCGGTTTTCGCTCAGCTAGAGACCCCTGCAGTGCTCAGCCCCAGAAAAGTACCCCAGCCAGAGCTAACCCTTGATATCCCTACGAAATGGAGATGCACAAAGAGACCCCACAGGGAACAGCTACTTTGCAGAGGCCACTGGGATGTTATTACCTGTCCCGTGCACGCAGGCATCCCTCCAGCTCCTGGAACAGCGCTGCAGCCCGAGCAGTGGGGGTGAGCTGTATCCCACCCACCTCAGGCCTTGCAAAATTGTGATGTCTGCAAACAAGGTCCATTCCCCATTATTTTGCAGCCAGGTCTCTTACAACAGGAGGGTGAAAGACCCAGGAATGCTGGACACCAGCACCCAGGCATGTCGCTCCCTGTGCACGGGCTGTTTCCAGCCCACCCTCTGCCCCCTCCTTCTCCTCACTCATACCCATCCTTTTGCACAGCTCAGTCACGGCTGATGAGACTTCCCACAATTTCCAATTAAAAAAAAAAAAATCATGTCTGGCCTGAGGCCAGGGAAATAAAACTTCAGCTCCGCAGGACAGTGATTCAGCAGTGTATAACCAAGGTTATAACTGAAGCTGCGCTTAATCATACAGTTTGGGTGCTGCCATCTGCTCGTGAACCACACCTTGCCAAATTACAAACCAGGGACAGGGCAAACATGGCCAGTTCCTGCCCCAAAGATCTGCGTCCCTCCTGTCCTGTCCAGTCCTGCTCCGTGACACAGCTCTGCAGGGCTCACACACCCTGGGGGAAAGGGCTGGCTTCCTCCTCCTGGTCCATCAGCAGCATCACTCTTTGCCGTGCTCCAGGTGCAGTTACACCTGTGGTCAGCTGAAGACGAGCAAGCTGGATTCTCGTCACCGAGAGCACGCTCTGAAGACAAGGATGTTGTGTAAGAGCAAACGGATGGCGTGATGTGACCTGCAGCATCTTTACTGCCAACAACAATGCACAAGAAGACCAGCACGGGTTGGTTCTAAGATCCCAGGCTGACAGGTAGAAAAGCTTGTGTTCCCTAACTTGTTTGAGCATCAGTGTTGCAGACAACAAATATTGTTACTTTACCCCCTTTTCCATTTAATTTGTAAAAAGTTGGACAAGCAGTACTGCAGCCTGCTGCTGTTAACAGCCACTAGCTCCTGCAGCCCTGGGGAGCTTCCAAAGAGCAGGTGAAGTTAACACTGGCCCCAATGCGTAGAAAGGGGAAGAATGACTCAGATGCACTTGTAGCCTCCCTCCTCTGTCTGGCTTTGATGCCAGGTGAAGGAACAATTGATACACCACTCTGTTAGCGAGGAATTAAAACTGAACAATATAATTAAGACCAATTACATGGTTTTATGGAAATTGATTTTGTCAGACTAGTGAGGAGATTAAAAGATTGAGCAATAATGGAAAAGTGCTTCTAGGTGAATTTCTGACAGTGGTGGCACAGAATGGCTCTCCGGGATCCAGTGCACGAGCCACTTTGCACACAGTGAACGGGTGATCTCAGAATGAGGAGTCACCATTGCAATGTTTCCCTGGCCAGGTCTCAGCTTTTCACATTTGTTCCCCATTTCCTGGAAAAAAATCACATCTGGTGTGCTTTCTGTAAGAAGCATTAGGCTCTGCGTGCAGTCTTGATGTCCCATCTCCCCAGAGGCCAGGACAAAAACCTCTGTGCTGGGCACATCTGCAGGGACGCTCTCTGGGCTAGCGGGAGGTACAGACCAGCAAATCTTTTATCGGGACACAAGACATTCTTGTTGCAGCAGCTGAGAGAAGACCACCGAACTGTGAATGGGGAGCATGGATGGATTTCTGGGAGAAAAAACACAAATACTCAGGATGAAATACTGCTTGGGGGCTGGCCTGTGTGAGTCTGGGCTGCAGTCACAGTACTGTAACTTTTTCGGGTGACAGTGGGACCCACCCCACCGAGTGACTTGGGGCCATATGTGAAGTGTTCAGAGGCAGCCCAGTGACTCTGGCATGGCCCCTGGATGCTCCAGGTAGATTTGAGCAAGGCTCAGAGGCTGCCAGAGAGGATGGAGTGGGCGGCCCTCGTATTTCTCAGTCTATTCAGATGTCAGATCCTGCCCATAATAGTTTTTCTCATTGTCCTGGGGTCTCTCCAGTAACTAAGACACTATAATTTTGCAGATAGGGCAATAAGGAACCAACAGACATGAGTCAGGCAGCAGCATGGACCAGTCAAATACGCTCAGGAGAAACCAACAGCAAGAAGAATGCAGAGCAGCACAGATGTGGCATGCAGCCTGGTGCTCCTCTGCGTGCATTCGGTGCATCCAGCACCCGCCACCAGCCCAGATGCAGCAAGGTCCAGCTTTGCTCCATGCAGGGGCTGATGGCAGGGCACCCCTGCATGGGTGCTGAGAAGATGGGCTCAGCCCAGGAGGCTGTTTCTCCTCCAGGCACAGGCTTCTGTTGCACAGAGAGCAGTAGGGATGTCCCTGCCGTCCCTCCAGTGTGACTGACCCCCAACCTCTGTCACTGCCTGGGCCAGTCTCCTCACCACAGCTGCAACTGAAACCTCCTGGATGAAACATGGGAGAGACGAGTGGAGCAAGAGGAGACAGGCCGTGTGTCATGGCGAAGGTGCACAGCACAGTGTGCAGGTCACCAAGGCCAGAAGCGTTAGTTGGGAGGAAGCTCTGGAGGTCCCGAGTCCAGCCTCCCATTTCACTAGAGACTGTTGCCAATAACAGAGGATGTCACCCATGGCTTTGCCTAGAAAAACATCTGGAGACCTTTGAAAATGTCCTGCAACAAGAGTGCAGAGATAAAGCAGCAAGAGAGAAAGCACCAGCCAGCTCTCCTGCAGAGATGATGGTTATGGGAACAGTTTCCAGAGCCCTTCCCTCCTGGGCGGTAGCACCGTGTGTCAGAGTGCACTGCAGACGGGCACAGAGCCTCACGGTGCTGGAGATGTCTCTGGGCAGTGAGGCAGACCTACGTTATGTTAGGAGCTGTGCAGCCACGGTTGATGTGCTGGAGAGCTCATGATCTCACTCCTTGATGAAGCACACGTATTTGGACAGACGAGGAGACCACAGAAACCACAGGACAGCACTGATGTACTGATAGGTGTTGAGCTCAGCCTTAGGCAAGCTCAAGGTTTGCACAGGCAGCAGGTCAAAGCAGAGCATGAAAGGAGGGTTTGGCAGAGGTAACAGGATTGCTATTCCGGTGTTCACCTCCCAGCATGGAGAAGAGCACAGTAGAACACCCAAAGCATAAAAGGTTGTTGGAGGAAACCAGTGAATGAATTACTAGCGGTGAGAGCGGACTCTCTGACAGGCAACTGCAAGGGAGACAGTCCATGGAAGGACTTGAAGATGAAGGCACGTACCTGGCAGAGCAGGGACAGAGGTGTGGAGAGGGATGTGAAAGAGGGTGATGCAGGAAAGCAGCAAGACAGCATGATCTTCCAAGCAGTGATCTGGGCGGGTGGTAGCGCGATGCTGGTCAGATGAAGTGATGCAGCAGCTGTAGTAACTCAGGCACGTGATGGTTGGACACAGCCAAGTGTGCTGCCAGTATGTGGACAGGACCAGAGAGGTTGCACCACTGAGGTATTAGACACAAAGATCCTACAAATCAAGTACTGCCTGGACACAGGGTCTCAGGAGGAGAGCTGGGACAATCCTGGCTTCCAGGTTACAACAGGAAGGACAGAGCTGTCCCCGGAGACAGATGGTACCCAGGATGGTGGAGATTAAGAGCTCTGAGAAAGTGATGTTGGGCTGGAGCTGGCAGCTGATCATTCCAAGCTGCTGGTCAGGGCCATTGGGACAGATCCAGTTTTCTCCCAGTGAAAGAAGGAAATCAGCACGTTGCATCCCCATTAATTGATCACAGCTAATGAGCCTTATGGGATAAGGGCAAAAGGTCCAGCTACTCAGAGGTCCCTCTCCCATCCAGATCTGGAGCATCAAGGGAGAAGGAGCGACGAGAAGCAAGAGGAGTGTGAGGCCAGTTGATGTCCGTTAGCCCTGTGCCAGCCAGGAGGAACCGCTGCATGGAAAGCATCATTGCAGGGATTGAGTCTTGGAGTCCACCTGAGCTGCCTTAGGGCAGTCCCCTGCCACCTCTCACCACAGCGTGCAGGTGCCAGCCACACCGAGACAGCAAGGACTGCATCCTCCCGCATCCCCACCGCCTTCCCCCCTTCCTGGTCCAGACTCTGCTCAGGTGCAGCCGCCTGCACAAGCCACCCGTGAAGCGGGCTGCAGGACTCTGCTCATGCGCTGCTGCCACTGGCCTGTGCCACCCGCAGCTCTCAGAGACAGCCCCTGCGGACAGGCTGTGGGAGCAGAGGTGCTGCTGAAGTCTGGGCTGTGCAGGCAGAGTATCTCAGTGCACAGACAGCTGGAGAGCCAGAAAGTGATGCTCCCCTTCGGAGAGTGGCAGATGATTGTGAGATGCAGGCTGATTTCACAGCAGGATCCAGCATGTCCCTGTCCCAAAAAAGAGAGGGGACAACACCAAGGGACCAGGCAACTGGGAGGGGCTGACAAAACCCATCCCAATTTTTTTTCCCCACAATGTCAACTGAGCAATAAACATTCCTAAAACCCCAGAGAATCCCAAACACCTCTGGGGTTTTCCCTTGCCAGGAGTTAGGAGTGATTCCCAGGGCAGAAACGTGTTGCAAAGGCTGGCAGCCCAGGTGCTGAATGATGCTTTTGCTTCCAGATCTCTCTATGTGACACATTCTTTTGTCATCTGGACCCTGCACGGGGGACACTTCTTCCTGGGGTTTCCAGCCACCAAAGGCGGGAGGGGACAGACCAGGCAAGCAGAATTTCTGCTATTACACCCTGTCCCATGTGAATGGTAATCAGAATTTCTTCTTGCACTGGCAAAGGGAAGGAGATGTTACTCTCAGGGATGTAATTTTCAGCATGTGACTTTGCCCCTCAGAGTTACGGCCATAGCCCTGGCTCTGTGCTCATGCACGTCCCTGCATTTGTTCATGTTTGCTGGGGGAAGGGGCTGTTCCACAACCCCACCTCTCACAGCATCCCTTAGAGGCAGCACCCAACTTCTGCTCTCTGTAGCACCTGGAGTGGCTTTCACCCGCTCCCCAGTTCCCAGAGGAAGGAGGACAGGAGGTTTGTTTCCTGGAAGGTGTTACGCAGGACTTTATAATCCATTTAAGTCACTTCTCATTACAATATATGTTTATGTATATTTGCAATTATATGCTCACCACATAGATGTGCACAGAGCTCTGCCTGCACACCAAGCACGCTGCGGCACTCAGCTAATCCACCAGCCAAGGCAATGTCTGACCCCAAGCCATCCTTGCTACGGTACCCAAGCGAGTGTGCTCCAGTGAGGAGCACCAGCAGCTCACAGGGGAGCAGGGAGACGCACGACAGCACCTTCACCGTGACACCTCCTGGGACTGCGTGTGACCGTGCTGACCCAAAAGTGCTGTGGAGTTGCAAGACACACAGTGACGAGGATGCGGGTTTGGTTCCTCTTCTGCTTGTTCTGCCTTGAGCGTGAGCCAGTGGTACTATGAGCAACGGACCTCAGCAGCACAGCTGGAGGCTGCAAGGCACAGCCCTTGCTCCAAGCAGCTGCGGGAACTGAGTTGTCAGCCTTTCACTTTGCCCTAAATGTGACAGATGAACATGTGCCACCCCACAGATCACCTTCATCCTCCACAGACCTCCAGCAACAGAGCGCTGCTCAGCCCCCATCCACAGCAGCCCAGCAGTGCATGCAAACTGGGGCCACCATGAGCAGACTCCTTCCCACCTCGATGTCTCCAGCATCTTCTAGAAATATCTCTTTTTTTTTCCTGGGCCTTCCCTGAGAGCTTTACTCTTTGGGTACAGCTCTAAAGTCAACTCCAATTTCATAGCCTTTCATAGCAATGACCTGGCTGCTCACTCCCTTGAGCAGGTCCCTAGCCCAGGGTGTCTGTGCAGGCAGCATTGCACACGTGCATGCACACACACAC